>JANHFX010014849.1:23023-45758 GCA_027560015.1 Chloroceryle amazona | reverse complement strand
TTTAAATGTGATTGACTGTGAAATTGCATTTTTACAAAATAACACCCAGCTGGAATGTGGCTCATGTTCATTTCAACAATTTAAAATTTCAACAATTTAAAATAACATGTCCTTTCAGCCACTGTTAAATTAAGTCTGCCATCTTTGACACAAAACTATACAGACACTCTCTCGGAAATATTTTCAGTAGTTTTAAATATTTGATCCAACTTTTTCATTCAGTTCAATTTTCCTGATATCCATAAATGAGACCTGCATTTAGTAACATTCATTGTGTTGCTTCATAAATAATTTTTGGATCTAATTTCAAATCTCCCACAATCCACTGGGAGTTTTTTCTCTCATTAGGAACAGACTTGCAGACTTTATCTTTACTAAAGGCAGATGAATAATTGTATAAGAAGACACAATTCATTATAAAAATCTGATATCCATTTCTCATTTCAGTGGAAAGATGAACCATAAGCATAGCTTTGTGGACCAAGTTGAGATGCTAAAATTCTGCGCATATCTGTGAATAACGGCAAGGAATCATTTGCATAATTAAAAA
Source organism: Chloroceryle amazona (assembly GCA_027560015.1). Taxonomy (NCBI): domain Eukaryota; kingdom Metazoa; phylum Chordata; class Aves; order Coraciiformes; family Cerylidae; genus Chloroceryle; species Chloroceryle amazona. The sequence goes on along the minus strand of JANHFX010014849.1, from coordinate 45,208 downwards.
GCTTTTCCTGTTAGCAGTTATATTTTCTCTAACATAGTCATGATTACTTGAATTTGTTGTACAATTTATTAGATGACTCAAATAATGAATTACTTCTAAGTGGATGTCAGTTAATATTTAAATCTTATATATTCTCATTTCTTTGATATGCCAGGTAAGCAACATGGTTGTTCCAGCTTCCTCACTGGTAGATTATATGGATGTGCTTTGCCATACTTGAAGCTTGTAATTTAGAAATTTATTTTTCATAAACTTTAATGCCACTACATCTCTTCACATGAAATAAAAGGGATATTATTTTATCTGAAGAAAATACCTCATGGAAAATATTCTCAGAAACACATTGGTAATACTTAACTTCAGAACAGTTTGATGTAATGAATTCATTACATATCTATAGCTGAAATCTTCACTCAGTAAAGCAAACATAGGCACTATACACTTGAGATGGAAAAAAAAGCTATTTGGGGGTAATATTTTTTTTGCAAACTGTAAAAGTGGAATAGATTCACCAGAGAGGAAAAGTAGAAAAATTATCCCCACTTATCTTATCTTTCCTTGTCCCATGATATGTTATGAATTTATTTTCTACAAATGGGCTTCATAGGCCTTCCACTGGTCTTAGAATTAATACAAATTACTGCAAAATCCAGGTCATATTTGTGTAAGATTTGTATAAAAATAAACATAGCACACTTCAGATTTTTTGACATGAATGCAATTCCAGAGGGATAACTTGAATATTTTTTTGTGTGTGTATATGGCTCTCCCATGTTGCTAGTATAGTCTCAGGGACTAGCCAAAGAAACAAAAATCTTCATTCAAACACAAAAGTAACAGTGGTTCAACATCACACAATCTATTCTCATGAAAATTAACTTCATGGCTGTCATTAGAAGCCTGTGAAGTCTCACAACTACAGTCTCATTATAGTCCTGAAAATATATTATATGAACTACATTCTTTTTTTCCTAATAGAGCACTGTATCTTTTCCTTTCATCAGTATCTGGAATGGAAAAGCAACTTCTCTTTCTATTTGCTGAAAGCACATCATTCTGTCATTTCAAAGACTTCATTGCGTCATGTGTATCACACACAGGATATGTTAATTTCTATTTTCTTTGCCAATGAATGTTTTCAGAGTGCTTTGATACATATTAATACTGTGGGACTAAATACAGAACCAGGAACCAGTAGCTTCCAACACTGTTCATTTACGAATGTTGTTCAAATTTCAAATTCAAATTCAGTGACTAAACTAATCAGAATAATATCTGCCCTCTTGTCTCACCCCAGAAAAACAAAAACAAACCACAAAATCAAACCTCACCCCACCTGTTTTTTCTCTCTTCCCCAATTCCTGTTTATATAACGGGCATGGATTTTTAATTGCAAACTTATTTCATTGGTGTTTAGTTTGATTTTCAGATGTCTTGAACTTCAGTATTTTGAGGTAAAATGCCTTTACCTCTTTGCTTTCCTGGTTCACTTACAAGGAGTATGCAGTGTTTCCTTCTTTCTTGTAGGGCTGTGAGATAATTTATGTATAGCAAGTATTTTTAAACAGTAAAGTGCTGCAGCGCTTGAGTAATAAGCACATTATTACATCAAAGCTATTTTCAATTTGTCCTGTAGCAGTCATTCATAGGCTGTTATTTAAGTATGTATTTTCTTTTAAACAGCCTTTGTCAGATGTCAAAATTAAATGAACAACAAATAAAAAGGGTTTTCCATCCTGATACTATGTTTGTTTCTGTTAGTTTGACCCTAACTGTAGCAGTGACAGGCCTAGTCTTGAGAAACAGTGACAAGGACAGCAGTGTCTAGCACCAGTGAGAATTACTTTAATTGTTTTTTTGTCTATACAGTGTCTGGCAGGAAACAAAAATGGCAGTTTTAATCAGAAGGTTGATAGAACTGACCTAATAATTTAGCTTTCAGACTATTTAAAAGTACACAATTCTCTCAAAAACTATTTTCTATACCTTCTTTTCATCAGCATCTCAGCTGAGCTTCCCGAAGTAGAAATACCATATTGTTTTCCTTGCTTCTAATGATACTGTCTTCTTGCATTTCTAGGAGATAGCTTTAAAAGGCATGTTAATACTTTAGATTGGTTTTGTGCATTTTTTCATATATTGGCTTACAGTGTTTTGACCAGAGAATCACTCATGACTACAGCTGATTTACTGCATTACTGAAAAGCAAAGAACTCTTAACACCTTTAGACTCAGCTGTTTATATAAAGTTGTTCCTTTTGCCAGGTAATTGGTTGTTCTTGTCTGTATCAAACAATTTATAAAGAAGAATTTATAAAGAAGGTCCCTTTCCAGATTCTTCTGTGGTGATTTGGTGATATTTTATAAAAAAATAAAAAGAAAAAAAAATCATATTCTGAATACTGGGCATGAGCTTTAAGGATTCCCTTATCCTCAAATTGCTTAACATATTCAATAGCAACAAATTACTCCAAACAAATGTTTCAGTTGCTTCTGCCATTCATATTTTTCTGTAAGGGAAGAAGTCCCAAGTACGAGGGAAATACTGAAAACATTAATAAGGAATTAATTACCAAATTATATTTATTCAAGGTTTAAGCCAAAATGAAAAGTATTTGCTATACCTTCTACCTACTTTTACACCATCAGAATCATGGATTCCTGTTTGAATCTTAGCACAACAGAAATTTTGCAGAAGCAAAATGGTATCATGGAGGAAGAAGACACTCCACAGCAGGGATTGCAATCCCCTGGCTACCTGGACTCGACTGGAATTTCCAGGTTTAGTTTCTTGCTCCTCCAGAGACTCAAGGGATAATAGAGAGTTAGGCAGCCCTTTGAGATGGTGATGGAAGTCTGCAAGTGCTGATTCTCTGAAAATGAGTATCAGTAGCTCAGATCCTGCTCAAAATGCAAAGGGAGACAGGGATGCGTTAGGAGAATGTATTAAGATTGTGAAGAATTCAGACATTATGGCAGCAAAATAAGTAAAAATAGCTTCAGCTGCAGAAGACTGTTGGTCTTCTCATTGGCCAAGCATATTATAGATTCCTCTTTATGCTACAATACTTCTTTAATGATATTTCAGTAATTTTCAGTGGAGAAAATTACTGTGGTGAGTTGATGTTCTTTTGTTTCTAAATGAAGATGTTTGGATTGCCAGCTCAAAGCACTGCAGAGCTGCTTAAATTCAACAGACAGCTACAGATGATCATTTGGAGAGGACTTTTTCCGAAATAAACAAACTGTTGATTATTTATACTACAACAGTGCCTTGGATCATGACTGGTAGGTCAAAACCCTAATCAAAGAGGTGCTGCAGAATGACAGCAGTTCCACAGAGCACTTTCCAGTACTGACTGTCAAAAGAATTGAAAGCAAGACTGAATTAGGTATGAAATGAATTAGGTATCAAAACATAATAATAACAGTATTGAAGTTATAATGCTGAATTGTAAATATTGTAGTGTACTGAACTGGTTTTTATCATGTCTTAATTGCTAGGTTAACTAAGCACTTCTTAACTGTGTATTAAGTAATATAATAAAGATCCATCATAACTGAACTATGAAACCAGGATTATGTGGCATTTTTTTACTTTAATTTGTGGTGTCAATTACATTTTAAAAACAGAAAACAGCTGTAGACCCTACCATGAAATATTCTCATAGCTGCACTGGTCCCAGAAAATATCTTTCAAAGTTAGAGCACTGGAATTTGTACAAAAAAAATCTGCAGGATGATACAAAATGTACTAATCTGTAGGTTTGATTTTTTGAAGCACTGAAATGGCTGAAAAGTGAACCAATTTCTTCATCATTACATGCAAATAATTTATTTGCAAGAACAGTCCACTGTTTTCCAGATAATTTCCATGTTTGTAGTGTTATGTTTTATTAGTAAACACAGGTTCCTAATAGAATGATACAAGAAATCCACCCTAAAAGAAAAGCTATCTTTGGTCTGGCAAATGCACCTTTGATTAATTAATCTAAATATATTATTAATGCCAAGACATAAATAACTTCTTTATTTAATTAAACTATAATTATATCATTATCTTGGTTTACTTGTGGCTCAATATATAATCAAGAAAGACACAAAAGAGAGGATGCAGCTAGTTTGCAGAAAATGTAATCATTTCACAAGATAACTGTATTTGGATTTCCTCTTCCAAAATACTTTTAATATCCTATTTGAATAGAGGTATCCAGGCTGTATTAAGATCAACAAAAAGGAAACAATGAACCCTCACTCTGTAGGATCAAGATTTTGCTCTAAAGAGAGAAATGTTACCGTTCCAAGGGAATAAATTTGATTTATCCAGGATTGTCCTTGTTAAGATTAAATTGATCAATTCTGGCAAATATTTTGGTTTAAACTTTGCAGGTACCACATAACCATTTCTGTTTTATTGACTACAATTTCTTAGATTTATGTTCCAGTTCAATTTCTCAAATTTAGACATTTTTATTTTGTTAAAACTCAAACAAGTTATTTGAATGTCATAGGTATGAAAGACCTTGACCATTGATTTTGTCAAGACTAGCAAGAGACTCCAAGTTGCTCTTTAATATGATGAGATATTCAGGCTACCCAGATCAGAACTTAAGAATGCTTGGAAAAACATATACATGCCATGAACAGTACACAGATGTTTTCAATATAGGTGATGCAAGAGACATGGGCACCTATTTTGGTACTTGGAAATCTCATGAGATGTAAAGTCAAAGGGCAGATATAATGGGATTTAAGAGTCTTAAGTTCACTGATTGAGTTAATAAAACCTTTCATGTCAAGAGTTCCTAAAAGGTACCCTGTATACCTAAAAGGGAGATTTCAATTTCAAGAGACATACAGATGCAGGTTTAAACCTCTATGACTCAGGTGCATATTCCCATGTAATGGCAAACATCAAGTACAGCATACATCAGCATACCAGTAGCTGATGTGAAATCCCACTCTGCTGTGTGGTTTTGTCAGTACAATACTATCTGTACATGAATCAGTGATTTTGAAACTCTCACACTGTGAATTGTAGCATAGACTTATGAATCCCTTTTGAAAAAGAGGATTTCAGCCTTCAAAGGTCTTTTCACATGATTTGCAATGATAAATTTGTTACTGCAACTGCCAAGTCTATGGCAGTATATTTATAGCAAACAATCTGCTTTCACGGTAACTATTCCCAGTTTTGTCCCTTAGTTGAAGAATGATCTGGATCATCATCAGCTATGATTGCACTTTGGTTTTTTCAGACATAAAACTGGACTGGAATATGATTCCTTATGCCCCAGAAGTATTGTCAGACCTATGAAATCTTTGCAAGCGTACACAAATGCATAAGAAAATGGGCACTGGCAGATTCTTTAGCATCCCTATAAGTCCTTGGTCTCTTCAGAAACTATTCTCATACACTAGTACCACTAGTAGTGGTGACAGAATACACCAGGATGCTTTTACCTGATTTAGTTGATCATCTCCAACTGTAAGTCACTAAAATAGACAGAAGTGAAATATTTTTAGTTCAGGTGCAGATGGGAGTGGGTGGAAAGAAGAGAACAGTTGGAATGGGAGCAGTATAAAATCAAGTACATAAAAAGAACCTCTTACTGGTTCATCACTAGAGAAACACAGTACTGAAAACTCTCTGAGAACGTGGTGCAGAGCATATTGATGTGATGTTAGATACTGAAGCTCATTCAGACCTTTGAATAAAATCATGTTTTTGATTTCATGGAGGGAATGAAAACTAAATGGTAGAAATGAATCATCTGTACTGCAGCTACAGTGTAATTCAACATTTGTCAACATTTGTTATTTCAGTATTCCTATACACATATAGAAATATCTCCCTGTTATGTTAAAGAGATCTTGAATAGATGCAGAGCAATACTAAATATATTATTACATCACTCAACCAAAAGTTCCTTATCATTTCTAGTAATAAATCTATATTTAACTGTCATTTAGTCCATTTTATCAAGAGGTATCAAGACTCACCATAACAAATGGCAAAATCATTGATCTCACTTTACAGTTAAGCAGATTGAGGCATTAAGCGATGACATTCACTAAGCTGCAAACAAGCTCTTGAGCCCAGTTGTATCCTGTCAACAAAGTCCCTACTATGGCTTCAAAGGTAAAACCAAATAGCAGAATGGAGTGAGATTCACCCAAAATGAGATCTGGTGGCTTATAGGGTACTTACAATCAGACAACTGTGAGAAAAAGCAACACAAAGAGATAGAAATAGGTATTAGGTGATATCAGATAAAGGAGATTAATCAGATAAAGGAGATTAAAGGGTAATGTATGTGATTCCTCTTGCCTAGGAACCATTCCATTCACCACACAACCTCACTGTGCTATAAATCCATGCTAATTGTGAGAGTATTCAAGAGCCAAGCTATGTTAATGACTTTTTGTTAGGCACTCCACTAAGTGAGTCCCTGCCATAAAGATCTTGTAGTTGAAAACAATGAAACAAAGATAATCCAGAACATCTAATAAAAATGAGACAAAAAACCCCAGTGTTAGCAAGACAAGGTGATAGCATCACTGCACACACCAGGAACACTATATTCCTTCTTATTATTTCCCCTTATTATTCCCCCTTATTATTCCTTCTTATTATTCCCCCTGCAGATTTGGGTTCTATTTCTTTTTTCACTCTCTGATGAGGGAAAAGTATAAACCAAGTTTTTACACTAGGGATGAAACTGTTTAAACATTAACTTATTTAGCACAGTGTGTGAAAATAATATAGAAACATAATTCTAGGTTAGTAAATTTCTTTGTTTAGGGAATGGGAAGTGTTCCAGAATTACAACAGAAAATCTGCCACTGTCATCATGTTTTCCGAGTTCACACTGGCAATTATATTTGTGCATATGAAATAATTTCCATTTGATGACGATATGGGTGCCCCAGGAAAGCAAAGTTAAAGATATTCTCTTAGGTAATTGTAGTATTCCCCAGTGAATTTTAGTTGTACTTATGACAGTTGCCTACATTATACTTATGTCCCTTCAGGTCATTACCCTTTACTTTCTTGACTACTCAAGCAGCCCATTTCATGGATGTTTTGCATCACACACCTTTGTAATGCTTATTCCTTATGCTGTTACTTATCCTTGATCAGGATCTTTCATAATTGCAAGTTCCAGTTCCACGTTACGATTTAACATAGCTAGTTGTGTCGAAAGAAGTGTGCCAAGATACATAGCTTCAAAACACTTTGAAAGTACTTGGACAGAGAAGGAAAAATAAAAAGTCCAGCTGCTCAGTGAGAATGGCTTCTGACAGCTGTCACATGTCCTTCAGGAAAGGACTGCTGGTAACTACCATTTTTCTGAGCCTATCTCATTTCAACACACCAGTGGAGACATCTTCCAAGACCTCATAAAGAGATAAACGGAACATTAACTAAACTCTCTATTGAGCAGGTGCTGTAAATCTACTTGTTGAAGAAGAGCTTTAAAAAAAGTGCATAGAGGCACTGTTCCTGGGTACAGCCCAAAGCGCATGCGGAGAACTGAGGTTTAGAGAGGACTGTAAAGGGACCAGCAAGTGGAAGACCTCATTCATTCCCTTTGTGCCCAGGTACCTAAGTATCAAGGTGATTTTAAAGGACAAGTACTCATTTCAGTAGACCTATAGTAATGCTACTCCAGGCAAGGGACCAAGAATTGTCCATAAAGGAGTCTACTTATCACAAAGAGCTTTAAATAATTAGTCCCACAGCTGTACATTATGAAGATCTTTCTCTGACACTCAGTTTTTGTGTTAAAACACATTTTTTTTTCATTCGTAGTGTTTGATAAATATATCTGACAATATCTGGAAAATCATATAAGAACTCCTCCAGTTTCTCTTAGTTGAAAGATATTTTCTTGAACTGGGTAACACACTTGGCAACAAAAATGACTAATAAAAATAATTATGTTTGGGGAATAAACACATTTCTTTTAATTTATAAACCATGTATATATATCTGTGTATATATTGAAAACACCGTGCACTGTCCTGACTGAGATCTGATTGTGAAAAGTGTTTCTAGTATGGAAGATTGTTCCAATGTTTATTTTAATCAGGATTCAAATCAAGTTTTGCTAATATCTACCAGGAATCTAAAATCCTCTATTGTTTGCAACATCCAAGTAAAGCATTACCTGGTGTTTCCCAAACCAGTTGCTAATATACTGGTTATCTATATTAGTTTAGGGTGTCTTTTTCAGGTGTTTCTTATCAAAACTCACTTTTCAAAATAGTTCTCCAATTTTAAACTCTTCTGACCAATCGAAACACTTGGTGTTGTCCCATTAAAAATAATCCAAATGAAAGGAAAAAAAAAATAATGGGAAAGAAAATGAGATATGGTATTCCATACGCAAGAGCAAGAATATGAAAAATTTCTTTTTACCTCTCCATTCTTTATTTCCTTTTTATCTCTTTAGAACAAAATCTTATATGAAGATGTTTACTGTCCTGCCTGTACATTTTTTTTTCTTTCTGTGATGTCTGCTAATTTGTTAACTTATATCAGCAATATCAAATGTATGTATCAAAATGATTTCCATGTAACTCAGACCAGTTTTTGAACACTGACCTGAGTTGTGTCCTTGAGGAATGGCTTTCTTCCAAATCAGAATTATATATCCTGAAATCAATCTTTTATTTTCATTACCTCAGTTCTTGTAAGAATAAAATACATTTTCATCAGAGAACTAATTAGCTGCAGGAACTTAGCATGCAGGAACTTCTCAAAGACACGTGATAATGTACTCCTTCCTCCTCACTTTCTGGTCTTTTCTGCCAGAAACAATTAGGTTTGGTTTTACTTAATTTTAAGTCATCTTTCAAAATGATCTCTATCTATTATTTACTTTTTACACAGCAATTACTTGTGCCTTAAAATCCTCACTTAATTCATCAGTCCCTGCTCTGGGATTTGATTGTCAGAGGGTAAGCCTGAGATACAGTAAAAAAAAAATGGAGACGAAAGACTTTCAGGTAGTACTCGATCATGAAGGTAAATTTCTGGCACCGATAAACTCATGGCTCCTAAACTCAGAGACTTTTAACATGTCTAAGACCAAACTCAAAATAAAGTCTTCTGTGTAGAACATAAATTGTACTTTTTGAAGAAAGAAGAAGACACGGAAGATGCAGGAAGAAAGGAAGACAAGTTGTGCTATACCTACAAATAAGAAAGCAGAAAAAGGTGGAAGTCTGTCTACAATTTAGACATAGCAATCTAAATCTGTAGAATGTATGTTAGTCTGCGAGACAGCAAACTACAGCCTAAAATCAGAATGTATCAACGTTCTTTGGAAGTTTTGCTGGGAGAATAATATCTGGGAGAAGAGTGGAGAAGGAACAGGAACAGACTGTTTTAGAGCAATAACCAAGAAATTACCTGTCCTTAGGACACGAGGAGCAAGGCAGAAAACTAAATGACTCAGATCACCTCATGTGCAAATGGAGGTGAAGTTAGTCCTGCTTTAGCTTCATCTAGGGGGCTCCCAGGAGGGCTGGAAGTTGTATCTTAAGTCACTTTGGTGAGGCCAAAGAAAATTGCTGCCATTGCTAGATGAAAGAGAATAAGAGAAAGGGGCCAAATAAGTAACAATACAGAAGTCTAGCTTTTTAATCATATGAGAAAGAATGAGGACCTTTGAATATTATTTTTTTACTGCACTTAAACTGAAAAAAAAAACAAACAACAGAAACATTATTAAAAACCACAACACTTTCAGTTGAATCCAGAGCATTTTGTGCTTTTACCCCCTTCTAAAAATCTCGTAACACATACTTAGTTAATAGTTGAATATTGGCTTGAATTCTGGTCCTATCTCTTGGTTCATTTGTTTCATTGTTTTAGAAACAAGGGAGAGTTTCAGAAAATCATGAAGGTAAAGAAGCCCAATTTGGTGTGAATTTGTGTTCCAGAAAGTTTCACCACAACATGATAAATTCCCTTTCTGACATCTGCTACAGCATTGGCTAACTGTGGTGCTTCCAAGTATCTATGTCCTGATAAACACCTGCACTGAAGTCTCTTACTTTGTAAGAAAAAGAATTCTGTATCACTATTTTCCACCATTTCTTTAGGAACATAATTACTTTTAAGAGCTTGCATTGTGTTTGACTAGTGAAGCCAGGGAAACAATCATATGACCTTAATTTTCTTAGGAAAATAAGCTAAAATAAAAGCTGCATTCATTTCAGTTTTTGAAACAGAGGGGAAAAATCAGTGTTTTCCTAAACATAGAAAGTATGAAATTTGTATGAAAACACACTCTATTGTTCATACTTCTGTGAATTTACTGCCAAGGACAGTACAGTCTGAAAAAAGGTACAGATCAGAAAAAAATGCCTGCACTCATAACTGGAAAAAGTTGTACAAAAGTAAGAAGTTCACATTCATTATTTAAAATTAGAATCTAAGCTAAGTTATTATATTGGTTGAAATTTATCTTACCATTTTTTCTAGAAAGTTTGATCTAATTGAGCATTAGATACATAGATCTTCTTATTAATTATTAATATTTTTTTTTTGGTCATCTCAGAATGTGAGTCTCCACACATGCTACAACAAAAATACTTTTTTACTATAGCCATCTTCTTAGAGGTGAATTTCAACCATAAAATAAGATTGCAAAATTATTAAAATTGACCTGACCTTCAATGCTTAGGAGAGCTCAAGCATATGCTTAACTAACAACACTTTCAGGTGAAAACCCTAAAATTTTCTATTAGGTCATTTATAAAACCATAGGAATTAATTAAGTAATAATTTCTACTTTCTAAGTCTCCTTCCTTTCATTGCAATGAGAAATTTTCTATTGTTTTTGCAGTCCTGGTGATATTTCAACAATGACCTAGAGCATAATTTTCAAAGCCTTAAAATTAGTAGCAGGATTATTCCTGAGTCATGCATTCTTTTTAAAAACAGACAAATCTAGGGCTTTTCCAACATTTTGCTGAGAGGAAGGACCAAATATCCATAAAGCAATAAAGTGGCTAATTTTTCTTCAGAGTCTATTTTCAGTAAGAATTTCTCTCATAACCTTGACTTTATTCTCAGTTTATTAGAAAGCCTTGGAAGGTACCAGCATGATGGTCTTAGTTTCTCATAAACTTTTTGCAGAATACTCAGAATTATATTTAACTTATACATTAGGGTCATTATATATTTATGTATATATATATAATATATATGTATATATATTTAAAACATATTCAACAAGCTGACTTAGTACACTTGTCACAGGGTAATTTATTTTTGCCTGAACGGATGACACTAGTTAATGCAGAAACAGTTATTTCAAAGAGAAAGTACATGAAATGAGACTGAAAGAGACAAATGCTAAAAATAGGACAGATAATATGCAATAGAAAAATACGAGGGTTTGTATGTGCTGGATTGTTAGTTTTCAGGAAAACTGAACAATTGATTGTCTATTGGTCTGAATTGGTATGATTTAGTTCTCCATTTTCCACTCCCTTTTTAAGATATATAAACACACCATCCCAACTCACAAATGTCAGAAAATTTAAGTCACTTACACCATTTTAAAAAGGTATCCACATTTTTTGTCCTGTATTCCTCTTTGGTACTGATAAATTTCAACTCTTTTTCAGAAGCATGTTCTGACAAGATAAACTGCTTAGCCTATTGATAGTATAATATAATCTCCTCCAGGCTCACCATGACTGTATTATCTTTGACACCACCTGACACAAAATTATGTCCTAATTTTTGAAGTCCTTCATTTGAAGGACTCTATGTTCTCCAAGGAGAATCCTTTAGCTCACGACAAAAGAGGAATCCAGAAAATCAGTATTATTTGTCAGTCTCCTCTAAAGACTCCTATCTTCCCAATACAGGCAGACAATCAACATTGAAATGAAACACAAGTGACCAGGTTAAATAGAATCATGGGTTGTCCAGTAACCTTATACATGTCAGTTCCAGTAAAATAAGATCCTGGGTTTGTCATCAGTGTTTAGTTGCAGCCATCTCCACCCACTATTGCATTGCACTCTCAGGTTTCTGTCACTCACATTTCTTTCTTTTTTCATGACAAGGTGAAACATTAATTACATGGTCATCATCACGTTGCTTATCAGAGTTCAAACAACATATTTTTGCAGGTTTGGGAGAAGAACAGTATTTCCTGCAAAGTTTTTTTAGTTTCACATCCCTCATCTAGGAAGATATCCCTGTCACTCTTAAAACAGAAAGAAAATATGTTATGCTCTGAAAAATAACACACACATTTTAAGAATGAAAGAATTCCATAGCCTGAATCAGCTCTTCACTCTTTGATGGCATAAGAAGGCCTGCTGGCTAGGGTCAGAATCATCTGTCTATTCCCTTTCTGGAAAACATATGTGATTGATTAATTACACAACAATATTATCCACAAGTGATGGTGAGTATCAAGGATAAGCAGACATTCTTCACTATTAGTTTAGAAAGAAAATCAGAGAGATCCAATTCTCTTATACATAAAATAGTGCAAGTGAGGTCAATTTCCTGGGAGAATTTGCCAATAGAAATGGAACTGGTCTGGATTTTACATAGAGTAGAGTTGATTGACTATCAAATTAATATCTGCAGAAAATAATGATATTTTGATGTAAATTTTGTCCAGAAATAATGAGAGATGCTTTGTTTTGTGCAATAGCAATTTGCCAATATTATGACATGAAAACAGTGGTTTGAATATTGTAAGTTATTTCAAGCTCAACACATTTAAATTAATATACTTTATTTCTATATCATGTTAAAACAAACATGCTCCTACAACATCATTCAAATGCAACAGAGCAGCATTTCTTGACAGAAAACTATTCCATTAAAAACATAAACTATCTCAAATGTTGTCATGTGCAACCATTCATTTTTCAGTGGAGGAACGGATTTTCTGAATAAGACTGACAAGGCCTCTGTTGAACTTAAAAGTTGTTTTGCTAGACTAGAACAAGTTCTCATTTTGATATATGAATAAACCTTTCCTTGCTGCCCATACATTTGCTAAATAAAAGTAAGCCATAGTCTTTTTCAGGCATGTTTTAGAAATACAGGTCTGTGTTAAAAACAGCTATCACACTAGAGGCTAGATAGTTATTATATGTATTACAGTAAAAGAATGCAAATATACTATTTAGTGATGTAAATCTTTAAGTTCACCTTGAATGCTTGTAGTCATTATCAAGAGAAATGCAGAAGTCTAAGACCCTGATACCATCAATTATTCTATATAGAAAAGTTTAAATGTCTGCCTAGTGCTCTGTGGCACTGCCTGTATATGTTAGGTTACAGCTGGATTGGACTTGTCATTATTCCCATATAAATGAAATAAGGTGTAGATCTCCTTTTTTTTAACATCCTTTTTTTTTTTTTCCTGAAAAGTTCTGTAACTGTCACTTACTCAAAACCAAAGCCACAACCAACAAACTTCCCCCTTATTTTCTCCACTTCCATTGCGGGTTTTTTCCCTCATATTTCTGCTGTGACAAAAACAATATAGCCTTCACCTCACCTCAAACAGCATGTTACTTAACAAGCAGACATCAGAAAAAATGTATTGTTCTTTCCTATTATTTCCAGATCTCATGACTTTGTATCTTTCACACATATAAAATACCTTTGTACTTGCAACAAAGTTATATGAACTGCTAATGAAGTAATGATCAAATTTAGTCACAAAAGTTTGATACTGAGACAGTTGTTTTTTCCAGAGCCAATGTTGAGATAAAAGAAGCTCATGCTTGATATCATTTGACTTTCAAAACCACTCTCTTAACAGAATAATCAATGTCAGATGGTGCTTCCAGACTACTAGCACCATGTGAAAAATATTAAAATCAATTCTTTCCAGGGGTAGATTTGAATAAGACAAATGAGAACTCCTTTTCCAATATTAATTGCTAATGAATATTACCATTTAAACAGAAAGTCCATGCAAACTATAAAAAGTATCAGAGATTCTCCTTGTGCTGCCCTCCACTATAATTGTTTAGACCTCTTGAATATCAGAGAAAATCAGACGTATCAGGAATATTTGCTTCTTTACAATATCTGACCAACGCTTTCATGGTTTGCTATTTTTTTTTAAAATTCAGGGGTCGCTTCATTTACAGAAGTTTCTTGGAGGAGAATCCCATTTCTTTATGAAGACATATAGCCAGTACAAACAAGAACCTTTCATGATTATGAAGCAACGAGATGCTGCTTTTTCTTCTGTTTGCAATGAAACATACTTGCAGATATTTGATATGCAACTATGTTTTTATACTCTATTGAAAAGGAAAGAAAGAAGCAGTAAGAGAGAAAAAAACCTTTATCAAAACTTTTCTAATATTCATCTCCTTTTTCCACATGGCCTCCAGAGGCATCTACAGACAAATTATTATGTATCTCAGCTGTCATATCTTTAAAATAAAATCAAGTTGAAGAGGTATGAGTTTCCAGTCTTTGTAACAATGCAAAAAAGATTGAAAATATTATAGAAAAGTAACCTAAAGGCTCCCTGTATTTCTTAAAATCTCAGGATTACACTGACAAATCAAGACTTCTTTTTCTTCTTCAGGATAAACCTCAGAAGATACTTCTTTTACTCTCACAAAATTTCTACTTACCACTATACAGTTAAAAAACCCCATAAACTAATGATGTTCACAGTATTAGTGCCACTGAACAGGATGTGTTTTCCTAGCAGTGGACTATAATCATTTAATGCTTTAGGGATGTAAAATCCCACTTAAATTCCTGACTTTCTTTAATAATTGCATTGAGCAGGAAGCACATATCTTTCAAAAAGATATGCTAAGAAGAATGATCGTCTATGCAGAAAGGAGAATTAAAAAAAAAAGGACTCTGGATGAAGGAGACCAAAAGTAGATTGGCTACTTTTATCTAGAAATGCTTAAATGGGTTTAGGCTTTCATAATCTAAAAAGCAACTTTCCAAAGGTGAAAAAGCCAAATACATTTTCTCTTGTAGTGTTGATTTTGTCAATATTATATAGCCATAAAAGAGTTTCAGTACGCATATCAACTTTCTGAATCAGCCTAGAATTTAATAAGCCAGTAATTAGAGGCCAAACTGAGTGATCTTTCATCTCCTGTTATTAGTACTGTTTGCTTCCTTTCAGCAATGTTGTTCATTATCTTCTTGTGAATATCAAGTGGGTTTTATTTTAATTTTTTAATTCTCTCAGATAAATTACATGTGTCTGATCTACTTAGATAATTCAGAGCTGATTTTTCTAATGTTGACCTTTGCAAAGGTCTCTTTTCTATCTGTTCTTATATTTAATTAGCATTTTTCTGTTTTGAAGCAATATCTGAAAGAATTAAATAAATTACTATAATTATCACTACCAATTTGCCCTTATGTGATCTCCTGACCATAGTATCACATGCTGGTGATTACACAGTATTTCCACTGTGGACCAGTCATTAGGCATCATATTGTTATAACTATTTATCTTGATAAGAAAATAGAAGATAAATTTCCCTTCTTCCCCATGTAAACTCTCATTCCACAGCAGAAGAATAATTTTCTTATTATTCCTTCTTTTTTTCTTGAAGTTCTTGCCTCATATCTTTTAGGCAATCTTATATTTCTTAAGCAAAACAATTTACAAGAATTTAGATATTGATATCAGCACCTCCATTGCAGGAAACACAATTTCTGACAGCTAAATATGGCATAAAGTAATACAAATACGACTTAATATCAGATATTAGACTGGGCATTTCAGTCTTCAGAAGGTGACCAACAAAATGGAAATCTGTTCCTGGGAGCTATGTCTCACTTTAAGGCAATTCTCTGCACAGCAGTGTAAGCATAATATATTAATTCTAAGCAAAGGACCCTGGGCCTAATGTTCACATTAATACCATTTCAGTTATGTATGTGAGACACTGTTTTTTGGTTTATTTGATTTTGTTTGCTTGTTTATTTTTCTGTTAAGGCAGGTTCATTTCAGGGAAAATCATTCATGCCTAGATTTCCAGAACATCACTTAGGTATGGCTTAAGTTTGGGAAGTTTAATACTGAATCTGAGTTGCTGCCGCAGTAGAAAGCAATCCTCTGTAATAAGTATGAAGTGACCAAGATGGAGGAAGGACCTAAAGAAGGAGATTATACATCACCACACATTCAGCCAACAGGGCTCACTATCAGGGAGCTGCCATTGTGCATGCCTCAGCTGGGGTTTGTGCAGCTGCAGGATGGTGCTTCAGTTGTGTATTGTCTGAGCAGCCTGTGAAAAATGGATCTCATTCCCTTCAGTTTTTACAGAATTCTCTGCATTAAGCCTGATTATTTGCTCATTGCTCAGTATAGGGCTGAATCTAATCTTTATAGCACATAGATATCAAAACTATTTTATTCCTTTAAAAAAAGTGTTTAATTTCCTTCCTAAATTTTTCAAAATACCAAGCATACAGAATCAATATTGCCCTAATTAACTAGTCATATAAACTCCTACCTCCTGAAACAATATTTCAAAACCTTGTGTCAAATATTTCCACCCCAGAAGCTGACATCCTCTGTATTTTAATTTCCAGTGGATGCCTTTGGTCTCCATGGAAACTGCTCCAAGAAGGTTTGAAATGTTACATATTATTTAATATAGCTTACATTCACATAAATGTTGCCAGAAGATCTGTCCTATCTTTTCAAGTTTAAAGTACCAAGGGAGTTAAGCAGAGGAATACACTGAACTGAAACTCATTGTAGCCCATCACTGTTGACACCACTGGTCTTGAAAGATTTTCAGTGAAGATTTTCAGTGAGACTCCTGAGAACAATCTTGAAAAATCAATAATCTCATCAGAAAATGCACCGATTATTATAGTCAACAAGCTCATAAGAAATCATCACAATCTCTAATCTATGTCATTGAATTTTGGGTAAACTTTAAACAACTAATTATGTTTCACTTATCACTCAAAAACTATAAAGTTTATTGAGATTAATATGGTGATTGTTTAGTATCTAACACAAGTTATACACTTAAATACTATAAAGATACTTCGGTTAGCAAGGAAATAAAAATACATAACCCTTGGTTGACAGACTTATTCCAGAAGTTTTCACAAAATTTCATAATCAAATTGCTGTTTACAACTGAGTTTATAGAAAAAAAAGTATATTATAAAACTACAGTTATAATTATTCTAAAAAGAATAATTGACATTTTTCAAAACAGTGCATGTTTGTAAAACTGCATGCAATGGATGTAAAACTACTGGATGTAAAACTACTCCTGATGAAAAATTCTTATATTATGATACAGATTGCTAAAGGAGGCTCGGATTCTTTGGCAAAAGACGAGTATTTCATAATAAAAACAAGACACTCAAATACATGCAGATGAAATTTTTTGTGAATGGTATTGCCTTTTGAATAGCTTCTAATATCTGTCCTTTACGGGAAGTTACCCTTCACTTGCATGCAGTGACTGCAGTGACCCCAGGCCAGTGATCAACCTACCATGTGAACTTTTTACTAAACCTTCCCAGGCCTCTGTCAGTGTTGAAGTTTAAAAATGTGCAAATAAGGGGATTGTCATTGAAAAACTGATTCCCTATCTCAGTTGAACTACATCTGAGTCAAGCAAGTTGCCAGAAAAAAACCCACCCCGCTGTCAATGAGAGAGACTCTAGAACAGGCCCTGTCAAAACCTTTATTAAAAGACTGAAGAAATACAAAAGATCTTGCTGTCTCCATAACACACAGAATGTCTGAAAATTGATCTTCTTTTCATGCAAACAAGAAATAGCAAGTAAAGTTCTGAATGCCTGATTTTTAAATATTGACACAAATAGTTAGAATATTGCACTAACTTGTTTCAAGATTTCCCCTGGGAACAGTTCTTCCCAAAGACCAATGGTGATATAAATAGACCACAAATGACATTTAACAAGGGGGAGTGGGTAAGAAAAGAAAAAAAAAAAAAGCAAACAAAGAAAATATCACTAAACAAAGGAGAAGTGATTTAAAGAAATGTATCATTGGGGAAATGCCTACATAGCAAGTGAGACTACAGCATGCACAAGCTCAGCTGCAGCTAGCACAGAAAACAACAGCAGTGAAGACATGGTGCTCTGATCTCAGTGAAGACCTCGGCAGGTAATTGTGCTGCAGCTGCCTTCTCTGTCTTTCTGCTATGTGGGCCTATACTTTAGCTATAAAAAATCTCCATGCCTCACAGAAAATAAGGGCTTGTCTACTGTACTTTATTCTATATTGCTTTCTAATACTAAATCTGAAATAGAGGTGTGGTTCTCTGTCAAGATGTCTGACATACTGCATGTGACTCTTTGGCCCAACTTTTCTCAAGCTGTGAAGACCTGCTGCTGGAAAGGCTGTGGCCCCGAGTGTCTTGTTAACGACACTGGCTTCCTCTGTCTCTAAACCAAGGTAAGAAGTGTATTCCTGGTGCTTGCAGGGAGAGGATTGTGAGGCAGGAGAGAGTTCCTAACAGGAAACAGCTATTCAGATGAAGTACCTCTCTGGGGAGAGACTCATTTCATGTAGCTTTGCTTAGAATAAGGAGATTACAGATATTGCTCATATTTGGATGTAACATTTCCTTTGCCCCTTTACTGGCTGTTACAGTGAGAACAGACTAGCTAATGTGCACAGTAATTACAGTATGCACTATAACAAGAGCAGTATCACCCACTAAAGAGTCAATATACCTGTGGGATTGATTCTTTGCTTTATGTTGTTCTTATAATAATAATTAAAAAAAAAAAATCAACATAGAGGATTAATGACTGACTGTGTTAATGACTTGCAACTCAATTGCTATTGCTTAATGATGTTTTACATTCATGTAGTTCCTTTCTTTGAAGGTTCTTAAATTTTAGGTATTAGTTTTCATTCAGTGCATTTATTTTCCAAGTATCCCAAAGTGGTAGTGGGAAGATGTGGGCAAGGTCAACAGCTATTATGTGTTTAGCAATAATGCATAAGTTTGAAAATTAGTTTAGCAGCACTGATGAGAGTGTTATTCTCTGCAGAGGAACTACTGCAATGGATTAACAAATTCACATACTTATTTTAGCAGCCTACTCAAAAGGAAGGACAAAGTAAACAATAGGTCAAGCAGAGCAGACTCCTGTAAAATCTTTTTTAGTATTTCACTGCCATTGCCAATACCTTCTGATAAGCTTTCATATGAAAATATGATTTAAGCAGGCTATGATGGGATGAGTAGATCCTCAGCTATTAGACCGCTGTTTTCTTCTTTGTCTGAGCGGTAGATAACCTCAACCTCAAATTCCAAGTAAAGGGTTTGGCAAGGACAGTGAGAAATCATCTAGTCTTATCCCTGTACATCCATCATTTGTAGTAAAAATGCTTTACCATTAACAGCAAGGATTAAATATTAATAACTTAGATGCTGGCGACCCAAGTTTTCATGAATGTGTTTGTGAAACTTCACTGTGTTTAAGCCTGCATATTCTATCCCCAAACTCTACAAATAATCAGACGTAACTGGTGTGATCAGTGTTAACAACCATGTGATTCACAGATCAGTTTGAACTTTTAGAGACATTTTGTGGATCTCTACCGTTTGAACTAGTGGAAAAGATGATAGCTGTTGTTGGTTGTAGGTCTCTAAGTGAGTATGGAGTTCTACATTGTCACTTGTTTTGTAACTTTGTCTCTTACATCAGCCATTCCCAAACATATTTTACCTCTAAATCCTTGGCAAAATCATACTTTCTTCTTAGTACTCTTTCTAGTGCAGTTCTTGTCTCCTTTTTCACAATGATTATTAAAAATAGGGCAGACAAGGTCAGCAAAACCACAGCCAAAAATGCCCTTGTTTCATTCCATGAGCTTGGCTCCAATGTGTTCCACAGGATCCCCATATCATAACTTGAGGCATCTGAACTATTGGGTGATGACCTCAAAGAAGCCTCTGACCATCTAAACCTGCACATTTTTAAAAATATGGTCTTGGGCAAATACAGGTGACAACAGTTTTTAAGGCACTGCTCTGAAACACAGTAGGCAACTGAAATTAACCAATAAAGATAAATTACCACAGATTTTATTTTATGTGAAAAAGGCAAAAACATGTGTTTTGCCTGATGTGACTGAATACACCCTGATATGACTGGCTACACTATGTTAAGAAATTAGCATGAGGCAGTCACAACCTCAGACAGTTACATATTGTTAGTCATGTTTGACTAAGAAGGGTTAATTAAAAATGTGTTGGAACCCTTAACAAAATGGATGGCCGTAATCAGTATGCAGTCTCTGTTCTGTCTCCAGTGATAGCACTGTAATCCATATTACATTTGGTCATTTCACAGAAGAAGAAATTAGCCTTTCTATCCATTACAAAGACTTTGACCACGGATCAAGATTTATTAAAAAAGAAACCCCCCCCTTGTTTTCAAAGCTGATTTTTCAGTAAGAACACAGAATCACCTAATTTCCTCAAGCAAACAAAAGTTTGTTCTATATCATCAATTCCAGACATTGGAATTGGGAATTGCTTCCCAATCTCACAATTCATTTATAAGGAAGTACTTGTGGTATAAATTACAGAGTAAGAACTAACATGAATTTTGTAATGAAAATATTCCTTTTTCTGGTCTGATGAGATATATGATTTGTAGTTTTATGGCCATAAATTGACCATAACTTGTTAGAGACAAAGACATCTGAACACCAAGACAATATAATCTAATTTAAGAAATACATTCTTAATTAAGAACATTTAGACTGAAAGGAAGTGGAGTGGAATAGTCCTAATATAGCACTGAATGGGGTCAAGATAACCTTCAAGTTTATGAGTACTAGGTCAGTGAGCTCTTGACTAATATGGTAGTTTTTCGTGTTCTGATTACATGAAACATCTTGTTTATCTAATCTTCAATAGCATTCTAGCTAAACCAGGAATATCAAATGAAATACATCATAAAATGTTTCTTGGAAATCGAAGTACATCACACCCACTATATTTACCTCTTCTATAATGGCAGTAATATCTCTAAAGAATTTCAACAGTTTCATTAGGCACAGCCTCTCCTATGTTTTCACCCAGTCAAACTGTTCTTATCACGAGAGGAGTACAAAATAGAAAAACTAAACAGCATCGGCTTTCTTCTCTTTGCAAACAAAAAAACTGAGAGAAAAGACAATGGTAATTTAACTCAACCATTACTAACAGTTTCATTGTTACCTTGCTAGGATTAAGAAAGGTCTTCCAAGATATTTTGTCTTCTCATATATATTTACCTTGCATTATAAGAAATTTGAGACCATATATTAAATTCTTAGACATTGTTAATGTACAGAGTTTTATTTTCACATAGGTATTTGTTTGGGGGTTTGGGACTGGGTTTTATTAGGTTTTCTGAGTAAAGTAGCAAAGCCAACATTTTATTCAGGGTAAATAATGAGACCATAACCAACAGAGTTTTAAAAGAGCAGCATCTTAAAATCAGTTTGTTTTTCTAAAAAAAAAAAAAAAAAAAAAAAAAAGAAGAAGAAAGAAGCATAATAGATGTAGTTAAATCTAAAACAGTGGTTTGAGACACCATACAGTCAGACATCTGCCTTCAGAATTTATTTAGACAATAACAATCTTGTACATCACCATATGAAATACTAAATGTCATAACCCCATCTAGGGTCCCATTTTCTGAGGAACGGATAACTCCCTAAGAGCTGTTTGCATGAAAATTATCCAATAGAAAAAACATTTTGAATTCTACCTTTTTTTTTAATATGATCAAATTATACTTGACCCATAGTCTGTATAAAATAAAAGGTATATATTTTTGAACTATCTACAGAAACTGGGGAACCATCAATCTTGGGTTAATAGCCTTGGATATACAATCATGTTTTTCAATTAAATAGTTATCACAATATATGCACTTAAATCACATTGCCAGTGATGTTGAGGAATGTCTACTGTCTTTTCTAGAAGAAAAGAAAGCTTTTTAGATTGGGGACATGAACATATTAGGACAGACTTTTCTCAAGAAAGGAAAGATTTGTATTACCTGGTACTACATTTGAAAAGAAAAGAAGAAAAGAAAAAGAAAGAAAAGAAAAGAAAAGAAAAGAAAAGAAAAGAAAAGAAAAGAAAAGAAAAGAAAAGAAAGGAAAAGAGAAAAGA
>JANHFX010014849.1:0-22923 GCA_027560015.1 Chloroceryle amazona | reverse complement strand
AAGAAAAGAAAAGAAAAGAAAAGAAAAGAAAAGAAAAGAAAAGAAAAGAAAAGAAAAGAAAGAAAAGAAAAGAAAAAAAAGAAAAGAAAAAGAAGACTCTTGAAAGAAGTCGCATTATTTCCAATGAATACTTGTCAATTGTCCAAGTAAAATGCAAGTATAAAGCATCTGAAGATAGCAAGCTTAAGTGCAGATGTCCATTTTGTTTATCTAATTATACACACACAGTTTCAGAGAAGAAATAATTAATTTTCCTCTTGTGTGTTCACTGTGGTTCAATGTTTTCTAATACATCTCTCCCACCCATTTCCTTCAAAAAAACAATTGCTTTTAGAACTTCAGTTATTCAGCAAAAAAATATATCCTTTCTGATGTACTAGCAGAAAATGCAGTTCCCTTTATGACAGGTGAATCCAAACAGGCTTATAAGATTTGTGTATAAAAATGTTTAAATGTTTGGAGGAAAAAAAAAATAAGCAAATGGTTAGGGACTTTCTGCATTATTAAACAATTACTTGTGTAGCTAAAACTAGTTTTGAAAAAGGAAGCTTTTCAACCAACAAACATTTTTATACACAAATCTTATAGGCCTGTTTGGATTCACCTGTCATAAAGGGAACGGCAATTTCCTTTCTTCCTGTTATTTATGCACTTCACCAAGTCCACACTGTTCTCTAGTACAAATCTACTTCATGGCAAATATGTATCATGGGGAAATCTTGGTACAAACTCAGATAAAGTATTGTAAAAGATAAAAAGATCATGTGTTTGATCATTGCCTAGATCATGTTTCCACTTTCTTTTCATATTTCATTATAGAATATGTTACATTAGCACTATTTTTGCTTGGGCCCAGCATACACAGTATCTGTAATATAGTCACATTGCAAAACTTTGCCACTCACTTTTTCTGAATATACTATGTGTGGTGTTTACCTTGGATTCAGTTTGGCACAGTGGGCTTTTTGGCAAAGCTGAAGTCAGCTGGACCTGCAGTATTGCTTGTACAAAATAATATTAGGAGAGAGATCAGGAGAAGGAATTCATTGTGCATGAACAACAATGTCAATAAGAATGAATATTTTTAGAAAAGAATATTCTACTTTCTTAAAAAATCTGATTTTAAGAAATGTGCTTCAGAACATGCTTTGAAGCACAAAACCACGGACAACTTGAAATTTTTTTTCCAGATGTGAGCCTACCATACAGAGAGAAACAATAGCAGCCTAGGATCTTGGTGACTGTTGCATCAAATCCTGCATCAGGTAGATGGGCACTGATGCTCCATTCCATTCCTACTTCTGTTCCATTTGCATATTGGCCAGTACATAGCTGGTAATTCTCCTTTTCTCACTCTAGAAGCTCTGCATGTTACTAACACCATGCAGATTATAGTAACACAAAAAGACACTAAAAAGCATTCCCTGAATTCCACCAGAAAAAAAAACAAACTAATCTCTTCAATGCTGAATGTTTCAGAAATATTTTGACAGGGAAAACTCTTCATCTTCCTCAAAACACTCAAACTGCCTTTAGAAGCATACTTTTGAAAGTAATATTAACTTCTGAGTATATCCAGTAAGGTATCTTTTTATATATAGGAAGAAAACAAAGTTAAATAGTAATCAATTGTAGAATTCTTCTGGCAAGGTCTGATTTCAAAATGTAGTTATCCTAGCCTAGGCTCTGTAACTCACTATATATCATCATAGATTCCATCCTTATTGACTGAACTCAGAGGCCTGGAGGGCTTGTTAAAGTCTGTAAAATCTATTTAAAGAGTTTCAGCTTTGGCATTTGGTAGAAGCAACCTGACATCAGCTAATCTGAAGTACTTTATCTATACAGATAAAAATTCACTGTAGTTCTAGAATTTAAGGCTGGAACTTCAAAATTTTTTAAAATCTTTTTGGCCACATGATAAAAAGCGACACAGCAACACAATTTCAGCATCTGGTTTTATCCTAAAATTTTATTCCGTTATGTAGTCACTTTAGTGACGTGATTTTGTAAGTGGATAATCTCTAGTCTTGCCAAAATTTTCTACCATGTAGCCTCCTAAAAGGTTCACATGAAGAAGAACATCTGCACTACCTTTCTAGGAGTGGTTGGTAGCAGATGCATCACAGCTTCCATGTAATTACTGGTACTACACAGAGTAAAACCAGTTTTTTATTTTTGGGACCTAGTTCAACACTTAAATACAACATGCAAGAAATATAAGCACTTGCTTAGATTCTAATTGCTTAGATATTAGATATTAACTTGCTTAGATTCTAATAAACACTTGCTTAGATTCTGCTGAATAAATACTCTTTCCCTTTCATATATGGTTGTTTATGTTTGTTTGGTTTTTTCTTCTAGATACTTATTTGCACAAAATATTGACAGATTTTAGTGCTGCTTTAAATGTCTTTATTTTTATTGATTCTAGAATATATAGGCAGGCATAAATGAGATTTAAACAATGCAGTTTCTATCAAATCAAAAAGACCCTTCTGTAAACATTAAAAATGTGCCAGTTTCAAAAGACTACCATGGGTTCCTTGGGAAATAGGTTTCATATTACACAAAGCTCCTGCTTGTGCTCAGCCTGTTACATCCAGGGATTTCACTTACTCCAAAGGAAAGAATCGGTGTCAGAATGAAGCACTCTGGTGGTTTGACCCTGACGGGATACCAAGTGCCCACCAAAATCACTCCATCACTCCTCCCACTAAGCTGGACAGCGGAGAGAGAATATAACAAAAGGTTCATGGGTGAAGATAAGGACAGTGAGAGATCACTCACCAATGACCATCATGGGCAAAACAGACTTGACCTGGGGAAAATGATTTTTACTCCTTACAAATCAAATCAGGGTAGGATAAAGAGAAGTAAGAACTAAATCTTAATAACACCTTTCTCTCACCCCTCCCTGTTTCCCGGGCTTAACTTTACGCCTCATTACTCTGCTTCCTTCCCACAGTGGAGGGAAGGAAGGGATGGAAAATAGGGATTGCAGGCAGTTCATCACACATTGTTTATGCCACTCCTTACTCTATAAAGGACTCCTCACATTCTTTCCCTGATCCTGCAGGGGTCCCTCCCACAGCAGAGAATCCTTCAAGAACTTCTCTAACATGGGTGCTTCCTATGGGCTGCAGTTCTTCATGAACTGCTCCATCATTGGTCCTCTCCATGGGGTGAGGTCCTTCAGGAACAGACAAGAGTTCTTAAGTCCTGCCAGAAAACCTTCTCCATTGTGGGTTCCACTCTCCATGGGTCTACAATTCCTGACAGGAGCCTGCACCAGTGTGGGCTTCCCACAGGGTCACAGGCTCATTTGGGCATCCATCTTTTCTAGTCTGCAAGTGGATGTCTGCTCCACCATTAATGTCCACAGATTGCTGGGGAACAGCCTGCCTTACCATGGTCTTCACTATGGGCTACAGGGGAATCTGCTCCACCTCCTGTAGCACCTCTTCCCACTCCTTCTTCTCTGACCATGGTGTTTGCAGAGCTGTTTTTCTCTGACATATTCTCAGTCCTCTCTCCAGCTGAAGTTGCCATTGCATGGTGTTTTTTTCCCCCTTCTTAAACATCTTATCTCAGATGTGCTACCACCAGGATAGCTTTGGCCAAAGGTGGGTCCATCTTGGAGCCAGCGGTCATTTGCTCTGTCAGGCATGGGGGAAGCTTATAGCAGCTTCTCACAGAAGCCACTCCTGTAGCACCCTGCTGACGAAAACTTGCAAAACAAGTACAACTACTAAAACATATCTGCAAGACCGTACCTTCCCTTTTCTGTTATGAACCATTGCCATTATCCATCATAAGCTAGAACATCTCCTTTAAAATTTTCTAGCTGTTACTTTGCTCCATACGTAACTGAGGGCTGCTCGGTAGTTTTTATTTGCTTTGTGTTCCCACCCACCCCCTTTGAACTTCAGGTCACATATATAAAGTCTTTATCAGAATTAAGGATTTGGAAGAGAAGCCCTGTCCTTATGCCTTTGCTTCTGGAAAGAATTTGATTGAAAGGGTTATCTGAAGATATGGGTGATACCCCTTTCATTGTATTTTCTGCTATGAAATTTGTAGAGGATACCTTTAGTTATTACCAATTGACAAATGAGATGTTATGTATTGGAAGACAGAGGCTATATCACAAGCTAGCATTTATGTCAGAACAGTGACAGTATTTTAATTAAATGTATAAAGAGGTGTATGATTAGAGGGGGAAGGTACTGTACCAACTGTATGCAAGTACATACAAGGCTATATAGACATTTTAGACACGTTTCCTCTGATATACCCTTTTATTGTGCAATGTTAGTAGCAAAAAGGTTGCAGGGCTAAGAACTTTTAGATCTGACAGCACTGCATTACTGAGAGATTCAAGAGGCTCAGAGCAATGCTTCTTCTCTCCTTTGAATCTATGCAAAGGAAAAAACCAGTCATCTTTTGTATGGTCAATAAAGCACTGCAAATGTCACATCACTCTTTATTTATAGGACTGAATTTACTAAGGATGCAAGTATTTGTTTATTTTTTACAAAAAATATGCCAAAAGGTAACATGGTCTATAGTAAGCATCGTATCACACGGATATTTATAAACAAACATTCTGCAGAACAAGCAATATTCACTGTTGATGCTCCTAGTTATCATTTGTGGATATGGATTCAGTTGTTGGTTCATTGACTGATCTTTAGCAAAAAGGTACATTAGAAGGTAGGGATTTTTCCTTCAGACTTCATTCTTCATGCTGTTATTGGTCTCTTGAGCATCTTCGGACAAGAAGCTTCTGAGCATTTAACTCAAGGATTTTGGCATAACATCATTTGTGTAGGGAATAATATTCTTCACCTCTCTTGGAAGAAATGTGCTTCCACTAAATTGTGTCATAATGGTTTTCCTCTCGTCCTTGATTTAACCAAGTGTCATTTTACAGAATTGTAAGTGTATCAGAAAAAAACCCAAACAATCAGCTTTAAGACACTGTAATCCATTACAGAAATTAAATGCTAGGAAGTACTGATGACCAAAGATTGACTGACTCCCATTAAAAGATAGTTACTGAAATGTGGTGATATTAACTAGTTCTAATATTTTTTCCTTAACAGCAGCCAGCAAGCACTTCTGTTTATTTGTATTATTTTGAGCTCAGTGTTTTACAGTTTTCACCTTCTTCTCTTTTAAAGCTACCATACTCTTCAGTATGGCTTCAAAAAAAACCAAACCAAACCAAACCAACCAACCAAAAAAAAAACCCAAAACAAATTATCTTGCTAAAAAGAGCTAAATTTGAGATTCAATCTCATCTACAGAAAGAACAAAGCAGAACAAATACAGAACAAAAAAACCTACCTTTGTAATACATGTATGACAGAAATATAGGCAACTAATAGAAAAAGCAAATCAATTAAATGGACTCACAGAGCTTGACAAATGTTCTTAAGGAAGCAAGAAACAGTTTTTATAATGTGGAGGCAAACAAATCCTACAAATAGATGGACATCCTCAGTAGGATTATTCCAGTCATTTTTTTTCCAGACTTTGGAAACCAGGAACCATGAGTACTGGATTCCTGGAGAGAAGAGATACAGCAGCATTTTGTGCAGCATCCAGGAAACATTCCTCCAGGCAGCATTCATCACTCAAATCAGTCATCTTGGAAGCAAACTCCCCAATTTTGCACTTTCTTTAACCTGCAAATCAAATCACAGAAGACGAAGGGAAGGCATGAAAGAACACATTCTCCTTTGCCACTACCCAAACCCATGCTGGAAGCACCATATGTTTACAAGAAAAATGATACCAGTCTTTTATTCTGGCATAAAAACACACAGAGGATCTCATACAAAAGCACTACTGAAGAACCACAGCAATCATTGTTCCCTCTAGTCTGTAAGAAATATGACTAAACCTAATCATAAAAGGCTCAAAGTAATTTAAGGACAAATGATGATGAATTTTTTCTTTAATTTCTCTCTGCTACTATTTATTTTTGTCCACCACCTCTTATCTCCATTCTCCCTTATGTGCGTGAGATCAATAAAGGAGAAGAATCATTTATGACCAATAGGTGATAAAAGTGAATTGATTACACAGCTTATGGAAAACATTTTTTCTGGAAGTTGTGAAATCCAAGAGAGAAAAATAACCACTAACATTGCCCAAAGCACATGCCAACTCATTGTGTTATCTTGGACAACAGGGAATTAAGCCACAACAAAGAGCAGCACATTTTGGCTTTAGTCACTGATCAGAAATAGTAAAGTTATTGTTAGGGAAGAGGAATGACAAAACAATTGTAGGACCAAAAGTAATGGCTTCTAGTATCTGGTAAGTTGATTAATACTCCTGTTCCAGACATCTTCACAGCTCCAGAAGAAATAATGGCCAATATAAGAATTTTTTTTAGGAATGGTGGAATAAGAATATTTGCAGGGCAGAATCACTCTGTTTATATCAAATAGCTGTCTGAGTATGCATACAGTTCTGAAGGTGCAAAACAGCTATTGGCAGCCCGCTTTATTTTTCAAATTGATTTTCAAGAGAGACACTTAAGCTTTTTTTCTTCTTCATCGCCTTCTTCCACAAGGGCAGCCTAAGTAAAATCTAATTTAGCATGCAGGAGTTCTGGACCCTTGTAAATGCAATTATTTGGGGAGAAGGTGCTGAACAGTCAGGGGTTTGGAGTCTGAACAGAAGCCAGGAAAGGAAATAAGAAATGCCAGAAAAAGCAGCATAGCAAATAGAAAGAAATCCTATTAAATACTCAAAACTGAAGAGAAAATAAGCATGAGAAATACACAACTGGAACAGAGTAGAAAAATAGTTTCCTGTATATATTTCTCACAACTAAAACTCCAGTGGATTTCATGGGTTTTGGATCAGGCTTCCAAGGATGGAAGACATGAATGACAAATTAAATAAGAAGGTATTGGAAAAAAAAAATAATGAGGAAGAAATAAAC
Source organism: Chloroceryle amazona (assembly GCA_027560015.1). Classification (NCBI taxonomy): domain Eukaryota; kingdom Metazoa; phylum Chordata; class Aves; order Coraciiformes; family Cerylidae; genus Chloroceryle; species Chloroceryle amazona. The sequence continues at coordinate 15,959 of JANHFX010014849.1, read as the reverse complement.
TCTCAGTTTAATAAATGCTAATATTTAGGCACAGGCTATATTATTTAGAAAGTAATAGTTCATTCAGCTTAAACTTAGCATATACTGTAGAATATTTTTTTGCAAAGCCAAACACATTGAATCTTTGACTAGCTTGTGAGCAAGCATAAAGAAAACATTTATTTTATTTAAATGTCATTTTAATATAAAAATAAATAGAATTGTGAATCAATACGAATTTTTTAAATTATAATGTGGAATAAAGATAATTTTGAAACATCCTGTCCATACAGCACTGGCAAGAATTCATATATCCATCATAAAAAAAAAAAAAGGGAAAAGAAAAGGCAAACACCCCAAAACAAACAAACAAAAAACTCTCAAACACTTGAAAAACACCAACAAATGCGACAAACAAACCCAAAAAACCTCCCTCTTCATCTGTTGTTTTTCCTTCAAATATTTTTTGCCATGACAATACATCACAACAGGGAGCTATGAATTAGTCTTTTTACCTATATAGACCCCACCCAAGATAGCTATTCCAAATATGGGAGCAATCTATCTGATCTACATCCAAAGCTCATTATGCTTCTTTTGGTCTCTACATAGAATATTTTATCCAAACAATCTTTTTCTTTTTGACATTTTGTCTTTATTATCTGGTCCTTGGCTTTCCCTGATTTTATCTGTGTTTTACTCCTCAGGACTTGTAATTCCTGTCACAAAGAAGAAACAATGTTCTTTTCCTCCATTTATTCTTCAGTCCAAATCGTACCATCTGTCAAGGCACTGTAAATTAGTAGCACCATGGAAAAAAAGGCTTCTGATATTTTAGTGTGCTGGGACATCACAGGTTTACTGATAATGACCCTGACTGATGATAGAGGCTAAGAGATTGTTTTCAAAAAGTGTTCTGCTAGAAGTTGTCTGAATGTGGTTTTACTTGTGAGGAGGATAGAATACTAATTTTCCTCTCACTGCTGACATGAATGAAAGGAAAGAAACATAGTTGCTGCACTAAGTTTTGTTTTGATAAACAGATTTGTAAAATCTATGTTTGTTTAACAGATTCTCCATTGAAAGTATATATTTCTGACTAACTTTCTTTGTTTGTACTATCCCTTAGGTCTTAGGACAGATCTGCAAGTTTGCTGAAATCCAGAGAGGGTGCAGTTTCCATTCTTATAAACAGATTTACTTATCAGTGTCATAATGGATTTGTAGTAACCTTTCACATTTTTTTCATTTACGTATTGATTGGAAACTGCAAGAAAAACAAAACATGACATCATCACCACAATGTGGGAACTATCTTTCACTAGGAAACTGGAATTGATAAAGGTTCCGTGTTTTAAATCAATAATAAGTCTCACTGCTAATTTAAATAATGTATTATCTTTCTGTTGCATGCAAAGCTCATACTTGTGTTTGGGTACTCTACAGTGACCACTTAAAAGAATCAGGAGGGCAGGCCAGATACTGACTTCTTAAATCCCTGGTAGTCAGCTTGCTGCTTCATGCAGACTGCTGTGGAAGCAAAAATTTGAATGTTCTGGGTTTGTTTTTTTTATGTAGATAATTCTTATGCCTACAGTGAATGAGTTCTCTACAAGAAATTCCTCTCAGTTCAGAGGTGGTGGTGAGGGATAGTATTATCCATCCATCCATCCATCCATCCATCCATCCATCCATAACACCAATACCTATACCTAGCATCCCACATCCAAGTTCACTACATATCTGGGCTTTTAAAAAAACTTTTCAAGAGTGATATCACTTTACTAAAACAATCAACTTATGCAAGTAAACATAAATAATTTTGCCATTGTGAGATAACAGAGTTTGCCCAGCAATGAACTATATTCAGACTGAAAAATATTTACGTATTCTCTTAAATATTGTGCAGACGCAGGATAATAATAGGAAACACATCAGGAGACAAGCCTTGTATGCAACAAAAGACAATATTAGTATACAACAAAAGACAATATTAGTGTAGTGATTAACTCTGATTATATAGTGAAATAATGATAATAATAAAATGGTTTATATTAATTGGTTTATATTAATTTTCAGCAAAAGGATTTTCTTGCTTTCAAAGTTATCTCTTTTCCAGGGCACCTTATTGCAAGAGTACATTGAAAAGAATCACACCATCATGACTAGTAACCATTCAGTGGAAGTTTTATCAAGAGTTTAATTAAAATAATGGAGAACATAATTTTGATCACTTGTAAAAGTGAGGATATTTCAGCACTTAAGTTCTCAGGCAGAAAAGTGGGAGACCTCAGTGGAAGGCAGAGAAGTAATTTTAACCAAAAAGTACAGCATGGCTGATTGGATGATAAAGCACAGGTTTTCATGATATAGTGAACAAAACAAACAGTTGATTTCCTGAACATTAATTCTGCTTCTCTTGTTTCTCAGGGATTCTGATAATAGTTTGGATATAAGCTTCACATTGACTGATGTGTTAAGGAAAAGATGTAGCAGGTCTGTTCCCCTCATTTGTACCACAGGCATAATAACACAGACAATTGCTTTCAGTGTTGAACTTAGTTTTAGAATAGAACTAATTTCATCGGTGACCACTCATATGCGAAGAAAAAGAAATAGTATTGCATACAATGCTGTCATCCGCTATATTTATACAGCAATCTAATCTATTTTGACACATGTATTCTTTGTTGTCTCCTCCTTTATCCAAAAATGATTTCTGGGGGTGAAACCAATTCTGTTCTACCTGGTCACTTAGAGTTTAACTAATCCATTAATGTGTTCTTATCATTAAATTAATTAATTAATTAACGAATTAAAAATTATCATATTTATTTAATTATTAATTAAATAATTAATAATGAGGAAATATCATACTTAACTTATAATTAATTTGTTCGCTCTCTTCCTTGGAGAGGAACTTGTTTTAAATTCCTGTCTTCTGACAGGGGCAATTTTTACTCTGAGCTGCTTTGTACTAAACTTTATAAAAAGGGATTTATTTATTTTTCAAAGTTGCAGTGTATCAGAGACTTTAAAACTGTTTGCTTTATATTTCAAATAGCAAATTTAATCTTTGCAAAGGTGCTGAGTTTTGTGAAACTGTGTCATTGTTTAAATTTTTGCTGAGGGGTAATAAAAAAAAAAAGTCAGCTTTTTACTAGGACCTGCAGTGGGAGACAGCATAAGAACATTTCTGGTTAATATGCATTAAAAGTAGTATTAGCTCCAGGTTTGTAAATCCTCCGAGATAGTTAGATTCCTATATATAAACACCTCTTTTGACCATTTAAAATGTGCCTGTATGGAAAAATAATCACATTTGTTTGCTACTTGACTAAATTCTATTAGCTGTTGCATTTAAAAGAAGGCATTCGAGATCACAAACTCCTAAGGACAAATAAATTTATCCTGAATTAATGGTATTACTCATGTATTGAATGTAATTACTATGTCTGAGTTCTTTGTATGTACATTTTACATATTTTAATATCTGTTGGTTTTGTACACAAGTGTATTATGAGTTATAGACCTGGTTCTCTAGTTCAAGCTGTAAAGATTTAGACTTCTAATACCAATTCCAATTTCATAAAATAGCTAGTCAGCCAATATGGTAGCAAATATCTATGGAGAATTTGGTATGAACAGACTCCTTCATACTTTTCTCATTGTTAGAAACTAATTTTTTAAAAGAAGAATGAAGGAAGAAATATTTGAGCCTTTGCCCTTTATCTTTGTAGAAAATGACATCAGGGTAACAATCAACTTTATCCATCATAAGCAGGCTGAATCCTGTCTTCGTGCTTGGGGAGATAGTAAAGAACCTGTGTAGATGCAGTTTTGGTTAGCATAATTGTTGCACTGGTGATGCAAAAAGGATCTTTAAAAGAAAGATGTACATTTGTAAGAAAACCTGTTCCAGGGAACTGATGTACGATTACCAAACTACAGAGATCACTAGACATAATAAAGAATGTATATATATAAAGTTGAATATAACACACACATATCATAAATATCACAGAGAAACAGTCGTGTCTGGAGGTACTCAGATCAGGGCTAACGATCAGCTCTACGTTCAGCTGAAATATAACTCAGAAGATGGTCTTCACTGAAGGAATTGGTGTCTGAAAATGTTTCTTGTAAGAATGACCTTCTCTACAGTTAGAAGACAATCCATTTTCATGATGATTTCTTATCATACTTTTGGCTTGACTCAGAGAAAACTCTGAGACTCATTAGGAAATACATGTTCTCTGACAGCATTTTAAGTGGTCAAAAGGAAAGCAGCAAGTTCATGCATATTTTTTCATCTGGTAGTTCAGAAAATTTACAAATCAAATTGTTTATGGAGCATTTTTTGTAAAGCAACCTTTTTAGGGTAAAGAGTCTTCATGTAGAAACCCACTGGGAAATGACAAGTGATATTTTAATAAAAGTTAAGGCATCTAAATACATGAATAACTGGTACTAGACAGAGAATCAATATACCATACCAATACCCTAATTCTTTCTTCTCTCTCCTTACTAACAGATTTTCGTAATATACAATCCCAAAGCTGAAACTGTAAACTTCATTATATATTACCAGATTTCAGAATTACTTCTACTATTTTATAATGTTATTTTAATTTATAATGTATTTTATAACATAATTCTTATTACTCTGCTACTAACTATATTTATTAAAACATTAAAAAAAAGCACATAAATATTTCAAAGCAACCCAGTTTTCAATACAGAAACAAATACTTTTATTTTATGAACATACTCATATATAGCAAATGAGGTTGTAAGGACTTAATATTTTTACAAACTACCTAAAGGCCCATCCTAGTACAGCAGCAGATAAAATATCCAAACACTTTTGCTGTAAAATAATAATTTCTAAAAGTCTGTTAAGCATTTGACTGTACCAGAATACTTAAATAACAGCAACTTTGGGATAAACTTTTAAAACCGTTCAACCTCTAATCTAGTACATTTGTTTCATATTAGCTTTTCTCATTTGTCCCTCCCTGCCTTAAAGCTAATAATAATCTTAAAGCCTGACAGGGAACCACTATATTGTAATGCAGAACTTTTCATCCACTTTCTGTTACTAATTTGAATTAAAAAATTCTATTAAAATGGTGCTTCATTTGGGGAAAAAAGAAAAAAAAGGCAGGTCTTTGGCTGTAGAAATATACATTAAGTCAACTGAAAGATGTTAAAACCAATTTGGTAGCAGTAATGACAGGGTATTTCTGCAATTCTGCACACCCAGGTAACAAATGACCCGGTCTTGAAACGCCATTTCCAAACAATGTCTGAATATACTTAGCTAACTGCTTCATGCCTCTAGTTGTTTTGAATCTAGCACCAAGCATATGCTTGGTATTTGCTGACCCAAACATGAATTGTAAATCAAGAGAAAATGAAGAATTCTGCCCTGAAGTAACTAGGTACTTTGAAGCACTATTTTTTTTAAATATCTCTACAGAAAAACATTAGCCAGAAAATATACCAAGTGAATAAAAATATAGTGTAATTATAGTTTTATAAAATCATTAGACTGAAAAGGATCAAACATGTTTGTTTAAGAGATTAAAACCCACTTAGAGATGACCTGTTAATCAGAGGAGATTTTTTTCTAAGGTTCAGCTGTTTCATCTGAGAAAGGTATACAGGAGGTAACATCAACGTGAACTAAGCTCAATACCAGGGGAATGCCTTTTGCCATCTAATCCCTCATATTTAATTACATTACATTAAATTTGACAAGCACATCAAGATAATTTTATCACCTTGTTTCTGAGAGAAAAATCTTCAATTCGGTCTTATGCCCTATCAATCTGTCAGGGGTGACTAGTTATTACATCACTAGCTATGACCATTTCCTTTCATTCTTTTTGGCCTAAATAAGGTCAAAAGGTTGACATAAAAGCAAAAACTTTAAAGTGACACCCAGTAAGGTCAGTAACATCTAATATCATCACACCAGCAATGACTGGACACATTTTTTACTTACTGTATACATTTTCTATTTGTCCTTTGATCAAGGTGCAATTTTTTGGCCTTTCATGTGTGCAAAATATAGCAAAAAGTGGTCAGTTGGTGAATGGGGTAGGTAGTGGTAAAGACATCTACACATCTTTAAATTATAATTTTTAATTGTATGTCATTCACATTCCTCTTTTGTTTACTCACAATGGAAGCCACTTTTTTGTTTGAAATGGTATCAAGTATTGACAATTCTCAGTTCAGAATTATTCCATTTTCTTTCATAAATGGACTTAAACAGGGCTAAAGGTGGAAGTAATAACATTTGAAATAACAACACTTTACTCTTCCATTCAAGCTCTCCAGGCTTTTTATTTCTTTAATAAATCTTTCCATTTCTACTTTTCAGCAATTTATTCAAGCCCATCCATAAGTAAATTTTTATCAAACTCTGTAAATAGAAAAAAAAAACACCAAACATGAAACATTGATGGCACTTTAGTAATCCTAACCACCTTTTTTTTTTTTTTTTACAAACACCAGTTGTGCACCTCCCAGTTTGAGTGAAAAGATATCCCACTTCCGATCAAATCAATATATAAACTGTCGATCTAAAATCCCTTGTGATATATGAGCTATATTAAAACACGATGCTTTCAAGTAATATGAGTTGCCATTCTGAAAATGCATAGTCGTGATGGTCTTTATAGAAGACTTGAATGTATGCTGCGAATAGAAGCCGATGCAGGAAGGTTTACCAAGATTGTAGACAGTAAATATGTTCATATTGGAGTCTGGTAATGGAAATAGAACACTGCTTCACTGGGGTGCTATTAAAAATGCACAAAGATTCATACAAAAACATGCAAAGCACAGGGTCCTAAGAGCATTTTCCTTTTATTTAAGTTGACAATTAATAAATTGAACCTTCAATATGCTTCAGTACTCAATTCACTTGAATGAACAGTAGGGTGGTATTTTAGTGGTTCTGCATAAACAAGGGGAAATTCACCCCCTTATCTTTCCCAAACTTTGTGGAAGATTAAAGTACATGACTGATTGAGCAAATATCTTGTACAGCCTAGTGCATATACTCAGTTATGTACAATCTGCCTAGTTTACTGTAAGTATAAGATATCATAGAGTGGTGCTGTGATTCCTAAACATTAGAATATTGTTCTAATACTGTTAGAAACACTTATTTTCTAACCCACCTCCTTTTGAAAATAAAACTATACTTATTAATCATAGAATCATCATAGAATGTTTTACTCTGGAAGGGACCTCTAGAGGTCATCTGGTCCAACATCCCTACACAAGTAGGGACATCTCTACCTAGGGCAGGCTACTCGGAGTGCCATCAAACTGGACCTTGAATGACTTCAGGTATGGGCACTCCACAACTTCTGTGGCCAGCCCATTCCAGTGATCTAAATTATCTTATCCAGTGATCTTATTACCTTATCTCCAGCAAATTTCAAAACTGTGAACAAGTCTGGGAAAATCAGAGGCAAAATTTTAGAGTTTGGATGGATTTACTGTTATGGCTTACCACTGACCTGCACTGCAGCTGTTCCTATCTTCTGTAATAGAGAACAGAGTGTCATTGTGAAGGTAAAGTGACTCAGAACCAACTGAGTTCCAGCAGTCCTAAGACCACTGTCAAAGATTATTAGATCAATGTCAAAATGTAGATAGATCAGCTATATGTACATCACCAGTGCAGTAACAGACAACGGCGGGGTAAGTACCACAAACCAAGCACATTCAATGTATCAAGGGTTATGTAGATATAATAACAAGCACCTTTAGGTGACTTCCGTATTTTGATGGGGAGTCCTGACATATGGGAGGAAAAATACAAATGCTTCAAAGAAAACTGAAATAGCAGGAAATTAAAGTCGATACTGCTGTCAGAATAATGGTGCAACTGGAAATTTTGAGAAGTAGAATAACATAGGTTTCTGAATAGCCTTAAAAATGAAGTATATACTCTACATTTAATGCTCTGGAAAACTGTAAGTCAGCATCTGACCTAAACTGTTTTGTAAACAGTGCCAAGATTTCCAACAGGATAACTAGAATTCTTTCTCATGAGTATAAACAATAGGAATCTTTATGAGTATAATTAACAAAATATTTTAGGAGAAGAATCAAAAAAAGACCTAGTAGTGAATCCTTAGTATAGGAGGTTTCCTTGCAATTTTGAGTTGAGAGATGTTAGATCTCCTTTGGGAAGAAAACAGAGAAGTCTTCAGTTATCAGGCTCCTTATCCCATGCCCATCGTTCATGTCTTCCACATAGACTAGGGAAATAGTGAAGAACCTGGTGCTGGCAACTGATCGGTGGTGGAGTAGCTGTTTCTTTTACAAAATACCTGATTATAAAGTCTGTGATTACATTAATCATTTCAAGGATGATACTGAAGATAAGAAACAAGACTTAAGGACTTAGTTATGACCAACTCTAAAAGTAGCTGCCTTTAAAACAATGACAAGTAAAACTCTTCATCTGAGTAAGGTTAGTTATCTTTCTTCATAAAGCCCTCTATAAAGTATTTGATATTAGTGGATGGTTTTGTTCTTGGTCTGTGTTATAATTTCTTTGATGGAACACAAAGAAATTAAATTCTACCTTGTACCTCTCTGTGGCACTATTGTGCAGGGATTTAGAGAAATTTTGCAAGTATGCACAATTATTTTTTTCTGGCAAAGAATCTGTATGCATTCTAATCATCTTACCATCTATTTGCTTATTTATTTCCACTAAAGGCCTGACACCTATTTTTCAAATTAGAGAAAAAAGAGACCCTGTTGGGAAACATTGAATGGTTTCAATGTTTGTAAGTATTTGACGTTTGTGATAATAGCTTGATATTTTTGTGCCATTAGCTAATGATCTGAATATATTTATAGAAGGAATAGGGGGGGACAGAAGGTGATAAGCTGCGTGTGAATCTCAAAATCACAGCTTTACAAGTATGTCTCTTCTTTTTCCCATGTATTACATTAAGTAGAATCAAGCAGTGCCGAATTTCAAACAGAGAAAAAAAAATACAGTAGTTAAGTATAATGTATACTACAAAGTCAAGGAAACCACTGCATTGCAGCACTTACCCTGAAGGCCTTGGGGAAAAAATAAGGTTTTATTCTTTATGAGTTGGGCTTTATTTCAGTGCTCCTGAAGACGCTGATAGTGTGCTATGCCAGCAAAGCACTGCTAAGTTATTATTGAGGAATCGATGTATGATTCTTAAAAGCTTTCTAGACATAACATATGGAATACTATAGATATTTCTTTATAAATATTCCTGAAGAAAAGCTACATATTTAAGCTAAAAATATCCATACAAATAAAAAAACCCTCAACGGTTGGTCATTTTGGAACCATTAATAATAAACAGATGTTCTCCCTTGGTTCTTAAGAAGCATATTCTCCAGTTTTGCTTGGCCCAGGGATCCAAATAAAAGTCCACAGGCATCAGGGAAAAGATTTCCATGTACTGAAGAATATTATCCTATAGAAAGAATTTTAAAATGTTATTCACAGAAATATACATATTGTTTAAGATGTCAGGAGGCATAAAAAGATCAATAATTCTGCTTCTAAAAAGATTGTGCCAGACTATCATATCTACTGTACACCTTTATTCCACACAAGTACAGTGAGAGTGACCATGGTTTTGTGAGTTCTTTTCTCCTCATAATTCCTACGCACGCTCACTTTCTATGCAATTTTGCATTAATTTAAGATTTCATGATACATTTAAGGAAAGAATTAGTCTTTTAAACATACTAAATTGAACACAAGAAGGAAGTATGATGCTTCCTGTTTTTACATTTATTGACTACAAATAAACAGAAATATGTAATGTAATGTAATAAAATATGACAATCTTGTTCAGTATGTGTGTACCATTTTTTGTCAGAAGAAATGAGTAAGTAGGACTATAGTCCTACTAGTTTAGACTTCATCAAGGGTTAGATTTCAGTATGGTCGTATGTTAGAAAATTATCTGAAGCTGACAAGATAAAATCTAAAATTATGTGCAGACAGTTATTCTTAAGAGGATGTAGGAAAAATTAAATTGGAATCAAAGGCACTAAAACAATCTAAATAACCAGGGTTTTTTTTTCACCAGGCAGCAGCAGTACTAAGAAGAACTGGAGTTACAACAATGCAAGTCAGTCATTCTGTGCTATTGAATGCAAAACTTACTTATTCTCATGGGATCGTAAGACTTTTTTGGTTGAAAAAGACCTTCAAAATCAAGTCCAACCATTAACCTAACCCTACCAAGTCCACTGCTAAACCATGTCCTTAAATGGCAGAAGTTCCACCAGAGTGGCTGTGCTGCACACCAGTAAGGGGAATGGGGAAATGCTTGGCTGAAGCATCACTGTAATTGATGTTAGAGAGACAAACTCTCCAGAACATCCCTTTTCTGAGACAAACACCTCTTGATCAACGTTTAGGACACAACAGATTCCAGCTGGTGGAAAAGCAGGGACTGCACTTCTCTGATGGTATTTTCCAGGGTCAGTCCACCATAGAGCAGCATGAGCTCTTATTCTGAGACAAAAAAAAACCCAAAACATGTAGGAAGGAGAAAGTGATTCTTGCTTTTGTAGCACTGGTGAAATGTCAATTGGAAGAAAGTCTTTGGGTTTTGTTGTAGCTTTTTAAAATGTGCTGTATATACACATTTATAGACCAAAACCAAATAAAACTGAGATTGTCCTAAGAAATTCAGACAAGCAATAGTAGAAGTAGGATAAACTTATTCTTCTCTCAGGGGTTCATATCTGCCCATATCCCCCATCTGTATGTAAAAGTGCAGACCATTTTTCAGTTCACATTAAGATTAATGGGGAGACATGGCACAGTGTATTCTCCTATGTGTCTGCCAAAGATTGTTGAGGATGTACCACTGTGAGGGTTTGGGCCAAGACAGAATTTCTTCAGTCACTATGACTGCTCAGCAATATAAAGCTGGGGGGGAGAAGAAGGAAGGGTGCACCTTCAGAGTTATGGTGTTTGTCTTCCCAAATAACTTACCCATGACTGATTCTTGCTGTCCTGGGAATGGATGAACACTGTTATTATGTTATTATGAAAAATCTGTTATTGAAGTTGCCAAAAACTTCAATGATTCTGTGAAAAATAGCAAGTTACTATTCCAAGTTTCCAAGTCATACTTCTATCCATCCCAAGGCTTCTTCTTATCTTTGGATACACCTACTGGTAGTAAAATCATTGAGTGGTTGAGGTTGGAAGGTACCTCTGGAGATTGTCCAGGCTAACACACAAAGGAGAGTCATCTAGGAAACATTGCTCAGATCCTTGTCATGTCAAATTATGAACACCTTCAAAGGTGCTACAAAAGCTGTCTTGGCAATATGTTTCAAGTGTGTTTCTTTCTGTTACTGTTCCAAGTGTGTTTGATCACCCTCATAGTGAAAAAGCTTTTTTCTTATGTTTAAGTGGAATTTCCTGTATTTCGATTTGTCTCTTGTCCTGTCACTGGGCATTGCTGAGAGAAATCTGCCTTTGTGACCCTAAGTTGAGACACACCAATTTTTTTAAGCATGCTAGCAGATATTTTCGCACTTTCACCTTTACTCACTTGGAGAGTGTTACTGTCCTTTCAACTATCACAGAAGAATTTAATCAATAACTTGATAGTCTTTGCATCAGGCTTTTGAAACCTGCACTTCCAGGAATGAAACAGACTGAGTACAAATCTGTTCTTATACGGACAGCTACAGCTGGCATCTGCTCGTAACATTTATATTTCTTCTCCATTTCCCAAAGCCCATTCTATTTGTTAACAACCAATCTATCACACATAATCTGTTTTGTGCAAGGTTAATATAGTGCTTTAACTACAAAAGACTGGACATTTGCTTAATTCAATTTTCTCATGCATTCTGGGTTTCAGTAGCAATCAAGATATTATTCAAATGGAGACTTTGGTTACATTTTTTCCTCATCCTGGTACTTTTTCATTGAAAGTGTCCTTCTGTTGTCTATGGTATATCAATATTTCAGAGAAAAAAAAAAAAAAAAGGAGCCAGAAATTTCACAGATAATTACTGTATAGTCTCTTGCAGTTTTCACCACTGAAGCTCTTGGATGTAGGTAATCAGAAACATACTCATTAGCAAAGAAAATAAGCAACCCAGAAAATGTAAAAATTCGAAATTATGCTATTTCCTTTCAAAGTTCTAACAAACACTGCCTTTTAGCATTACACAGAACTTAACTCAGAGACACTGTTAATTTTGCTCCATGCTGTTGTAGTATAATGTATTGTACAACAATGTATTTTTACTTCTTTAAAATTTCTGTGTACACAAGGATGTCTGTACCCCCCATTACTATAGTGGAAACACTCATATATCAAACAAAATAACAAACACAAAAAAATCAATGTCTAGTTAAAAGTAATGCACAGCATTAAGTTCAAAACATTTGTGCCATGTACATTTAAATAGGTTTTTGTTAATAGTTTGTATTGTGCCTGTCTAACAGAACAAACTCACATCTTAAACAATGATTTTAGGTGTTCCTACAATAATACAACAAAACCACAGAAAAGACAACAGAACACTGGATGTCTAATCTCTCTCTTCCTCGTTTTGTAAGAAGGTTAACACTGATAACTCCTGAAGTTTTCATGAGGATGTAAAAATGAAACGTGTAGGTCTATCTTCCTGTTCCTGCCTTCCATCGTCATACAAGTTGAACAGGACATGACTGGCGATCTTTGTAGGATGTTAATAATGGCTGAGCATTCTAGAGGATTTCCCCAATGATTTTGTCATCGCATCCATCTCAACATGAGGGAGAACTTTTTTACTGGGAGGGTGAAAGAGCCTGGAACAGGATGCCCAGAGAGGTCTCCTTGTTTAAAGACTTCTTCTATAAACAGAATCAAAGAATTACAGGATCACAGAATTTCTGAGGATGGAATAGACCTCCAAGATCATCATGTCCAGCCTATGACCCAACACCATGACATCAGCTAGACCATGTCACTAAGTGCCACATTCAATCTTTCTTTAAACCCCTCCAGGGATGGCGACTCCACCACCTCCTTGGGCAATCCATTCCAGTGTCTAATGACCCTTTCCTTGAGGAAGTGTTTCCTAAGATCCAACCTAAACCTCCCCTAGTGCAGCTTCAGGCCCTGCTCTCTTCTCCTGTCACTAGTTTCCTGGGAGAAGAGCCTGATCCCCACCTGGCTACAACTTCCTTTCAGGCAGGTGTAGAGAGTGATAAGGTCCCCCCTGAGTCTCCTCCAGGCTGAACAACCCCAGCTCCCTCAGCCTCTCCTCATAAGACTTTTCCTCAAGTCCCTTCACCAGCCTTGTTGATCTTCTCTGGGCCACTCCAGCACCTCAATATCCTTCTTGAAGTGAGGGGCCCAGAACTGCACCCACTACTCGAGGTGAGGCCTCACCAGTGCCAAGTACAGGGGGAGAATTACACCCATAGACCTGCTGGCCACACTATTCCTGATACAGGCCAAGATGCCATTTGCCTTCCATGCCACCTGGGCACGCTGCTGACTCATGTTCAGCCAGTAATCAACCAGTACTCCAAGGTCCCTCTCTGCCAGGCTGCTCTCCATTCATTCATCCCTCAGTCTGTAGTGCTGCAGGGAGTTACTATGGCCAAAGTGTAGGACACTACACTTGTCTTATTAAATCTGATATTACTGGCCTCAGCCCCTCGACTCAGCCTGTCCAGGTCCCTCTGCAGCATCTCCCAACCCTCCAGCAGATCAACACTCACCTGCAACTTAGTGTCATACTAATGGTACACTCGATCCCCTCATCCGGGTCATCAATAAAGATATTGAATAGAACTGGGCCCAGTGCTGATCCCTGGGGGACACCACTGGTCACCAGACACCAACTGCATGTGGTTCCATTCATAACCACTCTCTGTGCTTGGTTGTCCAGACAGTTTTTAACCCAGTGAAGGGTGCACCTGTCCAAGCCATGGGCTGCCAGCTTTTCCATGAGAATGCTGTGGGAGAATTTGTCAAAGGCTTTGCTGAAGTCTAGGTAGACCACATCAACATCCTTCCCCTTGTCTACCAGGTGGGTCACCCAGTCATAGAATGAAATCAAATTGGTTAGGCAGGACCTTCCTTTCCTAAACCCATGCTGGCTGGATCTGAGCCCCTGGTTGTCCTGTACGTGCTGATTGATGGCACTCAGGCTGATCTGCTCCTTAACCTTGCCAGCCACTGAGGTCAGGCTGACAGGCCTGTAGTTTTCTGGATCCTCCTTCTTGTGGATGGGGGTCACATTGGCCAACCTCCAGTCATCAGGGACCTCCCTGGTTAGCTGGGACTGGTGATAAATGATGGAAAGCAGCCTAGCAGCTCTTGTGCCAACTCCCTAATCACCCTAGGGTGAATCCCATCCAGACCCGTAGACTTGTTGGGATCTAAGTGGCACAGCAGGTCACTAACTACTTCCTCCTTGGTTTCAGGAGAGATATTCATCTCCCCATCCCCACCTATCAACTCAGGAGCTCAGTTACCCTCAGAATAGTCAGTCTTTTTGTTAAAGACAGAGGCAAAGAAGACGTTGAGCACCTCGTCCTTTTCCTTGTCTTTTGTTACTATGTTCCCCCCTTCATCCAGTAAGGAATGGAGATTTTCCCTGTCCCTCCCATAGACTTTCCAACTTGGTGTGTCTAACATTGAATTCAAGGCAGTCAAAAGACTCCTTAACATATAACACTACCCCTCCACCTCTCTTTCCTTGTCTATCCCTTCTAAAGAGCCTGTAGCCACCCATTGCAGCACTCCAACCACGTGAATGTGATTAGTCTCCCCAATGCCCTAAAATCATTCTTGATTCCCCTCAGACTTCATGTGGTTATTTCCTCACTACCCACCTGAAAGATCAGTAATGGGTAGTACTCAGAGAGGCCCACCAAATTAGAGATCTTCTTTTTAAAGTCTCTTACCAAGGGACCAAGGGAGACAGCATACTTCCATATGGGTTGGTCTGGTCAGCAGACAGGGCCCTCCATTCCTCTGAGGACAGAGTCACCGATGACAACTACTCTTCTTGTTTTCTTAATAGAAGATGTTGTCATACGAGTAGGCCATCTTGCCTTGGGCCGCTCCTCCAACCCAGACAGATTGTCATCTGTGTCATCATTAGCTTGCCCCTCTACCTCCAGAACATCATACCTATTCCATAATTGTATCTGAGGGGGGGTTGTAGGAAGGGAAGGGGGGTGCCTGTGACCCCAAGCAGGAACCTGCTTCCACCTGCCCTCATCTTGCTTGCTATTGTTAGCCTGGTGGCAGGAGGGCAGAGGGCTCATTTTGTCTTTTGTCTCCTGGTGCACCTGCCTGTGCAGTAGTAGAGTAGGACTCCACCAATTTATCTACTCCTCAGATTCTCTGATACATTTTAACCTATCAATGTCATCTTGTAGCTTAGCCACCATGAAAAGCAGATCATCTATTCGGTCACACCTTGCACACCTGTTGTTAACTCTGTCATCCAGTACTGGAGATAGGCTGTGGCATTCCCTGCAGCCAAGGACCTAGACAGCTGCATGCCTCCCTGGCAACACTGTCTGGGCTGCTGCATCCTTTTTAGAACAGGTTACGACTTTTGGCCAAATGGACACCATCTCTAACCTGTTTGCCCACAGCTGCTGCACTCTGTGCAGACTTCAGGCAGGTGCCTTTGTGACAGGTGACACAAAGAAGGCAGAGTTATTAAATGCCTTCTTTGTCTCGGTCTATACTGCTGAAGACTGTCCTTAAGAGCTCCTGACATAGAATTACACAGAATTACACAGAATTATCATAGAGGCTAGAATAGACCTTTGAGATCATCAAGTCCAGCCTAAGACCTGACACCACACCTCCTAGCTAAAGCATGTCATTAAATGCCACATCCAATCTTTCCTTAAACACCACAAGGGATGGCGACTCCACCACCTCCCCTGGCAG
>JANHFX010014848.1:7438-22716 GCA_027560015.1 Chloroceryle amazona | reverse complement strand
GGCTGCTGGGTCACCACATTTGATCTGCCAGAATTATACTGGGGAGGGTGAACTCCTCTAAGCCTGGAGCAAATCCCTGTGCCGATGAAAATCCTGGCTGGCAGTATGTAAGAAAACAGAAAGATGAGTTATAATGGTGTCCATCCTCCAGCAGCAGCAGTGCTTGGTGTAGGGCTGGTGCTGTGTGATAGAGGGAGCTATCAGTACTGCCTCTCTGAACAAGAGAGGTGGTCTATCTGCTTTTTGAGGAGGGAGGGAAGGAGGTAATAATTTAAGGAACTGAGATGTCCGCATGGTTTCATGCTGAAGGGTGACAGGCATGCCAATACTTGAGGAAAGGTGTTTCTGTTACAAAAGCAAAGACGGCTGAAAAACTATCCAAAAGTTTCAGTGCAGCCTCTTGGATTCAGGGCATACGGAGGATTCAAGGGTTGCACAGCCCTTTGCTCGCTTCAGCTTTTCTCAGATGAACGTCCAGGTAATGGTCAGCAGGCAAATATCTACAAAAGCAGGGGGCAGTGGGGGGGAGGCAGGCTGCCATGGATCACCTGCAGAGGCGTTCCACATAATGTCTGCGTGCGTCTTTGTTGCCACCTCTACGCTATTGCCTGCACGCTGATTTGGGGGTTGTAGCAGAATGTTTTGTATTATGGAGTAAGTTCCACCACATGTGTGTTCTGCCTCTCGTAATGCTGAAACTGGACGATGTAGCAAGCGGACTAAAATAAACCAGCGCTAGCCAAAATGATCAAAAGCAGACGGTTCTTTTGACTAAGATGCTTTTTCAAGTAATTGATGGGCACAGTGCCACTGAGGCAGCTTTACCCATCTGCTGCAGTCAGGTGATTCGGACAGTAAACATGTTTGGAGTGTTAAATGCCAGGGCAGGAAGATCAGTGCTGCACAGCTGTAAATAACTTAATGGTATCTCATCTGCTTAAGCATCCTTAACTGGCTGATCACTTTCTATTAGTTATCTGAGATAAAATTAAAGTCTTGCAACCCACTGGGACACCTCTCAGAACCACATGAGCTTCCAAGCAATTTGGCCACTGGGCGACTATAGGCAGCTCACAGAGGCAGAGAGGTGTTCCAATTACCAGCCCTCTCACCCGTTTCATTCCTGGAACAGTGACTTAAAGAGACAAACAAAGGCATTCATAGGTAAACCTGAAAGTCTGGGTTGAGTGATTGGACATATAGAACATAACATTTTTTTTCTGTGTTGTGCATCATCGTTCTGGGCCAAACCTGGACTCTTATTATTTCTTTACTTGTATTGACACACCACTAGGGAAAGCTCTTGCCTCTAGCTGCTCTCGACAGACATTTAATCTAACAGTTTTGCTGCTATCTTCATAACCAGAACAAAAGTAGCCAGAAAGATAAACAGGAGATGTCTAATCACATCCAACAAGAGTCATCACCATCCTTCCTGGTGTCAAGCAGCCTGAGGAAAGAGCAACTGTGTTTTGCATCATGTCCTGAAAGCCATCAGTCCATAGCCACTATGGAGTGACAGTGAGATGCTGGTTATCCATGCCCAGCAAGCAGCTAGTGTCCAGGGTCAGCAAGCAGCCAGTGTCCAGGGTCAGCAAGCAGCCAGTGTCCAGGGTCAGCAAGCAGCCAGTGTCCAGGCTGGCAGATCCTGAAAACTGCTGTCTGTGTAGGGAAGTGGTACCTTCCTACAGCTCAGTTATCAGGACCAAGGAGCAGGTTGGTCTCAGTTCTCTCAGATTTAACTCATGCCTATATCTGTGTTTTGTCATATGTCTCTATTTCTTGCAGAGAAAAGCCTCAAAATCTGAATTCCCCATATTGCAGTGTTTATTAATTCTGTTTGCTTTTTTAAAGGCAGTAAATATTGAGTTGTAAGCTTAAAGGAAAAAGTCATTTTTCAGTTTAAATGCATGCTTTGAGTCAAAATTGAAGATAGACTGCTAGACCAACCTTTCATCTGTACAAAATGTAGTATGCCAGCCTAACTCCTTCTTTAATGTATTTTAGGCAGAGTTTTCTGTGCATTGGATTCAGCAGGAGAAGGCTGGGAATTTTCCAGGGTGCAAAAATGTTTTGCTTCTTGATCTGCAGTGTGCAGACACATGTGTAACACTCAGTTGTTCAGCTACTAAAGCCGGTAATCTGAATTTGTTGATACAGTAATGGAAAACCCCAGGCTAGATCCTGGTCTGGGTCTGAGCTCCAGTGGAGTCAGGAAAGCAACACAGATTGCTTCAGGGCAGGGCCCTTCAAGCTGCGCAAAGGCTACAGTTCAAGTTGGTATTCAGCACGCCCACCCATTGCTGCGGGAGAGAAGGGGAAGGCTTCTCAGACTTGTACCCTTGCTCACCTAGCGAATCTAGGACAACAGCGGGGACCAGTCCTGCCAGCTGTTGGCACACTGGGAGAGTGAGCTGCTTGCCATCTTCCCAGCACTTTCTGCGAAAAAGGGAACACATCTGTCAAAAATGGGGAGAAGCCTGAGTGTCATCTGAAGATAACCAGCTGGTGGAGCAATGCTCTTGCTGGCGGTATGTGTGACCTCAGTAAGTATTGCCTTCCTGAGTACCTGAGTACAGGCCATCTCCTGTAGCCCACTCCCATGTCACATCGTGACCTTATAGGTAGCCAGGAGGTCACCCATGCAACCATTCACCAGGATGCCTGGGTAAGCCAGAGCAAAGGTGTCCACTACGACAAGAGGGGCATGTTTGTTCAACTCAGAAGGTCATCACCATGCTCTGGTGTCATGGAGGTGGGAAATGCTGCCGGTCAGGAAGGCATTACTGAAGAGAGAACATAACTGTTGCCCTCCCCCAAGCTTGCAGGCAAGCTGAGATGGTCACAGAGGCTCCTCAGAGTGATACGGCTTCCTTGATGACAGCTGGGCTAAACTTCTGCTGTTTTCTCCACTCATGCTCTTTCCTAAGGCTTTTATTGAAGGGAAGAGTGAATTAGAAAAAGTTCCAGTACAGTAAATGGTTTGATTATGACTATAGCTATCAGGATCCCACATGCAGGTCATCCTTCTGTTTTGTTAGCACTTCTCTCAAATTGCTTCGACAAGTTACCCTGGTGAGCACTGTTAAAGGCAAGCTGATAGGACATCTCCTGAGCATTGTTCTTTCCTGGACAGGAGAAAAGAGTTGTGTGGGAACACAGCAAGAAAATGTGTTGGGAGCAGGGAGCTGAGATTTCTTCCCTGTAGGATGTTATGTTTCCATCACTAACCATTAAGCAGACTAGGAATGTTTTCCTTAGTGTCTTGACAATAAAAGAGGGATGTTTTCATTCAGGTTACTAGTAAGAATAGAGAAAGAGATGATCAGAGCCACTGGTTTTTGAGAACACCTACAACAAGCATGGTGATGAGACAGAAAACCTGCCACAAAGATTCATGTAAAAGACACGGGCCGTGTTTAATCAAAGCTGACACAAAATCAAGACTTTTCAAGGCAATACCTGCAGTAAAAGATAAGTATTCAGACACTGTCAGTCTCTGCAAACATCTCCTGATGCCACCAGGTAAAAAAAAATTTCCATCAGCAATATGTGATTTTTATTCCATTCTACATGTCACCAAAACTTTCTCAAAACTTGGCTGCAGAAATTTCTGAGGAAAATCAAATCATCCAATGGTTTTGTCCCACCATACCATCTCTGAGGAGAAACCACATGAGGCTGGGGATCCAGAGAGGAATGAGGTTAGGCAGGGAGCCACAAAAAAAGGCTGAGATACCAAAGCACAATTTAGTAAGACAGACAAGGTCAAATTTATCTTTTTTTTTTTCCTGTAACAGATGTTCACCTCAACAGATATCAGCAAGGCTGCAAAAAAGTGACCAATAAAGGAATGTGTCCACAGTCCTGACTTATTTTGATGACAAAGGCAGACCTTGGTGTCCAGAGAGGAAGCAGACAACTCATCTGAAGCCAGAAGGCAGTAAATGTAGAGCGGTGGTAGGCTGCTTGGGACAGAGGTAAAAGGATCACTATCAGCTTGAGTTGCTTCCAAAGTTGCTTCAAGTTGCTTCCAAAGACACATCCTGAGTGTTTTAGTACTCCCTGAGCACTGAGCTAAAATCAACACATCGGCAGAGTGCCAGCTTTGGCGTAACAAAGTGCACATATTGTTCAAAATGTTTACCTTTAAATACTCTGATGTTTGTTTCCCATGCCACGTGCTGGGTAATAATAGAGGAGGACTCGATTTTTTTCAAAAACAAATCAAATAGACCAAACAAATCCCTCTTGACTACTACAACAGCACTCTATGAGCCCCCTGTAAATGCAAATATGCTTTAGCCCTGTTCTCCCAGATTCATTACCTCCTGCTTCCGCCAAACTTTGGTCTGGTGGCCAAGCTGTTTGTTGGTCATTGCGTCTTTTCTTTAACAATGTGGAGTCAGTGTCTTTACTGGTGATTTCCCACATCCATAGGCTTACCTGGTATAAATACATGCCCACAATTGTTATTTTTCAAACCTGTTGGTTATCACATGCCTTTGAAGGGTGACAGGGGGGCGAGCCCATCCTTTTCCCCTGAGGTTTTAGGGATGTGCCTCTGCCCTAGTAAGTGGCAAAATATATTGCCATGCTGACATGGTGTCCTGCTCAATATCAACTTTGACACCTTACCTGTTAATTAAAGTCTTGGACTGATCCTTCCATCATCTGCTCACTGCTTCTGCTGCCGTGACTACCTAGCAACTTTGTCCTGACAGCTTCACCTTGGGCAGTCATGCATGCAGCTTTACAAAGTGGGTGCACCTGGCCACAGTGCTCTGCTTTGCTCTAGTGATAGTTGCTCTCGTGTCTTTCCCTGATATTCCTCTAGCTGTTGCTATTCGGACACATTTCTCTGGAGTTTCATCTGTCTGTCCCAACAGTTCCTTCTTTAATATTAGAGCTTTCTTGTTCACCAACAATTCCCCGTCTCATTAGGGAATTGTTAAAGCTTCTAAAGCCATGTGCAAATGACAGACTTCTCAGCGATATAATGTAAGAAATTAGTTTGGATTTCTTTTGTCACTTGATTACTGTCTTGTTTCTTAAAGAAGCTGTCTGTCTGCTATCTTCTCCCATCTTGGGTCTCACATATAGGATCGTCCTGCTGGTGACAGAGTTTGGCGACTGATAACAAAATAAAAAGTTCAAATCTGTTCTTGTCACATTCTGTCTCTTCAAAGAAAAATAAATTACAATTAAGAAGCTTTATTCTTGACTTTATATCCATAGTTTCCTCTACAGAATTGGATCATATGGTGAAGGTGTGAGATTATAGCTGAATATCATCAAAGACTAGGTCCTTCTTCTGGTTATTGTACCTAAGAGTGCTGACACCTCGTCAAACTCCCTTTGATTTTAGTAGCTCTGTCCTGCATTCAGTTAGGACAGGGTTCCTTTTCACCAAGAGCTGGGAGGAGGCCACAGCCAAGATAGACAAGTGAAGCAGTCAGTGGGTTATTCCATACAACACTGACCTCATGCACCCTATGTTAGGGTGAGACAGGCTGACTGGAGCAGGCAGTGCAGCCCTAGACAGTCGGGCTCATCCTGTATCATTTTCTTCCTGTATTGTTTCATTACTATCATTGTTATTGGTGTTTCTTCTCCCCTTGCTTTGCTCTATGAGGTTCTCCTTATCTCAGCCCACAGGGTTTTGCCCTTTTGTCCCTATTCTCTTTCCCATCCTGCTGGGGTGGGGGTAGGGGGCAGGGTGGGGGAGAGTGAGGGAGAAGCCACGTGGTGCTCTGCTCCCAGCCGGGTCTAAACCACGACAACCTCTCTGACCAGGATCTCAAAGCGGTCATGCTTTTGGACAACAGAATTGTTGGGGTTTGATTTTGGAAGCAGCACAAAGTGCAAAAGCACCTGATGCTTTTTAGTCTCCTCTTTCAGAGGCAGCACTTGCTTTCTGTCAAAGTATAATGTTTGTTTCTCAAAAGGAAATTAAGGATTGTATAATGTGTAATTCATGTGATTCACAAACATTTGCATTTTCCAATTATTTCTACAAAAGCCTGAGATTCTGGATCCGTGGATGTGCTGGGGAGCATTCAATAGCTTCTTTTCTAATATTCAGATGTGAGGTCTCATATCACATGTTGCTTGAGGAAAGAGGTATTTCTGCAGCCTCAGACCATCCTTTCAGAAAACACATCTCTTCCCAGTTTGTGAGCTGGAACAGGAAAGCTGTTCACTCCTTTGCAGACAGTCGCAGCCCAACTGACCTGGGATTCTGCCATGCCCAGTCTCTGCTTATGTCTTAATTTTAGGTCCAGCATCTCAGAAGGACTTAGCATTTGTTCTTTTCTCTTTTTTTTAACATGGGTAACTGTAAACAATTACACAACACTTGACCCTTGAATGACAACGGCCAATGCAGTTGGCACACTTTTATTCCTTAGATATTTTACTGGTTTGAGTTTTTTTTCTACTTTTAAAAGTTGTTTGTACCATTTTCCTCCCCCAGGGATGGGTGTGTATCCATCTTCATGTTCTGAAAGCAATCTATGATAAAATCAGCTTCAGAAATAATGCAAACATTGAGTAAATAATTGTGGGGTTTTTTTTAAAAAAAATAAATTCTAAATACCATTTAGAAATGAGATTAACTATGCCTATTTATCAACAGTCTTCTCCATGCATAAACCTGTGCCTCTATCCCACATCCAGTGTCACAAACTTGTCTGTAGAGTTGCACCAAAATTCTGTATGGTGCTCCCTAGAGTCTTGTAAGCTGCTTGTCACCTCTGTTTTTGTAGCGTACCTTTCAAATGAGAGTGCAAAGGTTGTGATCCACGGTCTAGTCCTCAGCCAGCTTCTAGACTCTCCCCCACCCCCAGCAGAGAGCTTGTTGAAGCCACGGGCTGTCAGACTCAATTATTTGCAAAGCATCTTAATAGGACTTGCAGTTTTCCTAAAGAAAAACACCAAAACCAAAAAAACCAACAAACCTCGACAAACAGTAAATGCCACTAGGGTCAATTGTCCTTTCTTTAAATTGGTTTCATGGAATTCGCCTCTCCCTGGGAGATTTGAGGCACTCCTGGAATTACTGCATAATCAACTCATGTCTTCTCTGGGGACTACACTACGATGAAATCAAATAACATTGTAATCTTGATGTGAAAACCAACTTCAGTCAGCACCTTTGATCTCAAAGGTTTGAGAGTGTCACTAGAAGAATTACTTTCAGCTCAATAGTCTTCCAATGAAATTGCAGCAAGCATTGACTATGATCTCTCCCAAACCTGCAATCCAAGCAAGAAAGGGCCCAGGCAAGTCTTTTTAATCAGAGGCCTCCAAAAAGGACTTGCATGACATGAGAGAGGTATTTTAGGAACTATTGCTTTCCTCAAGGGCTTTCCATAGTTGTAGCACTGCAGTGTGGTTCAGTAACTGCAGAGCTAAAGGGATTACCTGTTCCACTGCTGCATGTAACTGTGATCCGGACTATTTGTGCCCTGCAGCAGTCCCGTGGCCTTATTTGGAAGACCTAACTGGCATCTTTTCACTCAAAACAAGAAATAGTCTTTCATGGGAAGGGCATTATTCTTGTTTCCCTGTTTTGTTTTATTTTTTAATATCTTACAGAAAAACACAATAGGGGAAAATGCACTTTTTTTATTGCTTTGGTCAGTCTTTTCTGGTTTCAGGTTCATCGTTCATTGATAACAAATAAGGCTGTTTTCACCGGCATTTTTTAAGATGAAAAAAGTTCCTATGAAAAATAATTGGTGTTTTTCAACTGCCTACATATGAGAGTCCTATAAACTCTAATCCTGCAGCTGAGGCTATTAACTCATATTTTTGTACCCTAGCAAAGCTGTGTTGAAATCAATGGAGCAGAGCACATTTTGACAGCAAGAATGATTATAAGATCAGCAGCCAATTAGGCAAAAAGACAGCTCAAGACTGTTATGATACTGGCAACTAAAGCAACGTCTTCTTAGGTAACAGAGATGAATCACTGCAAAACAATCCACGTGGTTCTGTAGAAAGGCACCAAATACCAGTTATAACATATTTCAGTGGATTGGTGGAGAGAAAAAAAAAAAGTCCTTTTGACAACATTTCACAGTGGTTTCTTAAACGATTATATCTAGAAAATAGAAACACACCACAGCCTTTTGTACTCAAGTTGATATCGGGGTGAGAAAAATATTTGGTTTGCATCTTTGCCAGTTTTACTGTGCACTGTAATTGCATCTTGTGCTGTACCAAGGGATGCATTCAGCTTGCCTTGCCAGATACCTTCCACTGAAGTTATGGGAAGTTTTATTAAATTATCATGCTAGACGTAGAAGAACATTTTCATATGATGCCTGTAAGTGTTTCAGCCACTTCCTTTTAAGTATTCCTTCACAAGTGGTTAATGATAATCTGATTTTGTGATTTTTTTTTAATGATTATATTTTCCCGTGGAAAGGAAGTCTGGGCAATCACACTGTTCATCTGTGTTCACTTACTCCCCCAAATTTCTGGACGTTTTTGACCCCTTTAATACAAATCTGACACAGGGCAGAGTTTTCCAAGCTTTTAATTTTCTGCAGAGGCTGTGGAAGAGGCAACTGTTCTCACTGGAAATGGCCACAGGAAGGTGATTTGAGGATGAGCCGACACTTCGTCAGTTAACAAGGCCATGGCACAGGAGGGAGCCATTAGAAATAATCTGGCCATGTGAAAAACTCCAGTTGCAGTTCGTATTTTCTTGGGGACCAAAGCCAGTCTGCTCACAGATGCAGAAGCATTAGACCAGGCTTGGGCAACAGCAGAGCCCATGAGCAGTTCCACAAATGCTTACAGCATACAACCCCCAGGTAAGCGTGTCGCACGGGGCTCTCTTGGGCTAACGTTGAAAGAGCAAATACCTTCCAGGAGCAGAGAAAGAAGAGGCCAAGCTGCAATGCTTAGAAAGTGATCAGTCATTCATTAAAGGAGCTCTAAGTGTTATTAACTCTGAAGAAGTCGTCACCCACTCACAGATAGTCTGCAAGTACAAAGAGATTAAATACACCAGATAGTTTATCTGTCATACAGGAAACGCTTTGTTCCAGTTATTATTTTTGCTATATAATTTATTTCTCTTTAATTTATTTTCCCTTTCATACTGCTCCTTTCTTGTAACAATTATTTCATATTTGTCTTTTTTTTTCCTTCTTATTGCATTATGTTCAGAAAAGAGTAATTATGCGTTATTATAAAAGGAATTGCATTATGAAAAAAAAAGAAAGAAAAAAGAAAGTACTGAGATACTTAAACAGCTCATTAAAACCTGCTTGTAATCCTTTGCCTGGGACAAAAACTGCTGCTGTGTTCAACAACTCAGAATACCAGAGCTTTATCAGTCTTCTCAAAATCTTGTAAATCACCACAGTGGGCTGCCTCCAGTTTCTTGTAAATCAGGGAAATCGCAAAACAGATCTCGCAGTGAGATTGTCCAGGCACTTTGTCTGTACAGCTTCTGTCCCCATCCACTGCTGCGGCACAAAGCCTTTTCCTTGTAATCGCTGCCATGCGTGCAGCCTGGACTTTCACTGAATTATGGGATGGAGAGAGTGAGGTTTTCAAAGACAGCATTTTCATGCTTATAAATTTTATTGGTGTCATCTTGTTCACGAGATATATGCAGGTCTCCTACAGTATCTGTGACATCCATATCCTGCCTTATAATCACACTGTGCCTCAACCATCACAATGATTAAAGGGATTACTTCTTTTTATTCTTGTGTGGCAAGATTAGAGGAGTTGAATTAGATGGGAGCAGGGCGATGAAGGAGCACAGCTATAGATCACGGTCACTCTCAGGAGGAGGTCTTTAGAGGAGCTCTCCCTGTGCCTCTGAGGTCTTGAGGAGCAGCACTTCCAGGGTGTTATGGGGAGTGGGCACCTCTCTCCCCCCCTCTTTCTGTGACATCCTAGCACTGAGTCTTGCTTTTGAAGCAGGTCTCATCTTGAAAAATACCTTTCAGCAAGACTACAAAACCCACTGACCAAAACCGAGGGGCAGTGGCTGTGCCCCACTGAGGGAATCATGCCCCAGCTGGAGGCTGCAGGCTAATGTACCTCTCTCCACCCTCTTCCACCCATCTGGCACCTCGGATTCTCCCACCTGAGTGATGCTGGAACTTTGCTGCTGAGGTTCGAGGCATTTTTTTTTTTTTGCCGTTACCATTTTTACTCACCCTCCTGCACTTGCACTGATTTTCCTCTTCAGTGTGTTTATTTGGTTTTGATTGCATCATTTGGTTATAACAAGACTTCATTGTTGTTGGAGAGACAACAATACCCTTTGTTCATCTTCTACCTATAATTATTACAATAGGATCTGGGGCTGACTCTGACTCTGTAAAGGGATCAGGGTAGTGATGAAGGGGTGCAGCTGCAGGGATAGACCCGGGTCTTATGAAAGTCCCACTGGCCTCCAGTGAGTCCATCATCCTCTTGCAACCCTTCCTCTGTAACTGGAGCTTGAACACGCAGATTACTGTGTCTCCTGGTCTGCTGCCCCACAGAAACTGTTAGTGATGATAAGCTTGTGACTCAAAAATCACTCACTTTAACCTTTGCACGTGCCTGAGTTTCCAGACCGAAAATGGATCACTAGAATATTTGTAGTTCACTTGGAGAGGCAAGTGAGGAGAGTAATTCGTGATAGTCTAAGGTTACCAAAGCACCAAAGACACGTCTTGAAACTCAGAGATGAAATTCTGATTCAGAGATGTCACCTTGCCTCTAATGTGTACATCTCCCATTAGTGTGTGATAGAACAGACGGGCTGCAATGCCTGAGCAGAAAAATGGGTTACAGGGAGAGTCAAGGCTTTGACTTCAACTTAATACTGTTGGTGTTGCTTTCACACTACCCCTTAGCTGCCCAGATTCAAAGGCCAATGTTCCTTTGTAATAATGCCACGGGACAAAGGGCACCCACTGCTATTTGGTCTTAGCACTTAGGAAAGCATCTTATCCCTCATAAATAAGAACATAATGAGGTGTCACCTGGTCTTTGGAAAGTGCAGCAGGTGACATAGCTGAGATCACAACATCTTCTTCTTAAACTCCCTGCCTCAGTTTTCTCTTCTCTAGCCCCAGACTGGTAACAGCTTCCTGCCTATCAAGGATGCTACAAAGATTAATTATACACTTGTAAGATTACAAGACAATTTAAAGTGTTATTTTTATTCTAAGTAGCACTGTTTAAACCATAATGCCCCTAGGATGAATTTAAGTGGCTCCCTGCTATCTTAGGCTGGCATTCCCTTTTAAGGTGGAACGCTTTTACCATCTCACTCTTGTCCCTAATGTTAACCAAGCAGATTACGGCTGGGGTTTTTAAGAGCAACTTTCGGAGTTGTCTTGGCGGCCACAGCAGAGGGAAGGAATTTAGCAGGGAAGAGGGGGACCCTTCTCTCCTTCCCTGTCCAGCCCCTTTTCCCCAGTTTCCCAGGCAGTTTCACTGCCTAAACTCTGTTCCCTCCCTTGCACACACAGAGAGGGCTGCGTTTTGCATTCTTCTGCTAATGAAGATAGCAGAAAATCTTGAAGTTACCCTCTGAGCCGTGGAAACA
Source organism: Chloroceryle amazona (assembly GCA_027560015.1). Taxonomy (NCBI): domain Eukaryota; kingdom Metazoa; phylum Chordata; class Aves; order Coraciiformes; family Cerylidae; genus Chloroceryle; species Chloroceryle amazona. The sequence goes on along the minus strand of JANHFX010014848.1, from coordinate 11,141 downwards.
GGCTCCGAGCAGCAGCTGTTGAAGGTGGTGTCTCAGCGCTCCCCCTTCCCGCGTGTTGAAAACCTGAGAGCAGTTTCCTACGCCTGTGTGCCTGCTGCCAGCGGGCAGGTTTCCCTCTCATCGCCAGAAAGGGTTTGCCAAATTTCCCCTTTGAATTTAAAGGGAGATGTGTTTAATGTGTGCGTTTACTGACTCCTTTGCAATGGAGCCCTTAGGGCTGGGTGACTCTTCCCAGCCCATCGGAAGCGCTGCCCAGCAGGGGGAGCAGAGGGAGCGCTGGCTGCCGGCTCCCGGGACGCGCTGGCTCCCGGCTCCCGGGACGCGCTGGCTCCCGGCTCCCGGGACGCGCTGGCTCCCGGCGCCCGGGACGCGCTCAGCTGCAGCAGCGCTCGGAGGCTTTGCCTCTCCGGGCCATCCTTAAGTGCTTCTCTGCAATCCCACGAGTGGGTCAGCGTGGGTTAGTGGGCCAGGAGCGGAACAGCCTTTGGCCTGCGGCGGCCTGGAGAGATGCTGCCAATGCGGACAGACAGACAGACGGCCGGAGAATCAGCTGTGAGGGTCCACTGCTTAAAAGTCTTTTCTTTCTACTTGCTTATTTAAATAGCGTACTATAATCCATTTAAATCACATATAATAACCATTTTAACAGATTACCGTTTCAATATATTACCTAAATTAATGATATTTAAATCATATATAAGAACAATTTAAAGTCATTTTAATAAGTGATCTAAATTAATTATCTTAAAAATTAGATAATAACAATTTTAACAGATAATTTCAATATGTTATCTAAATTAATTATGCCGTAATTAATAGATAATAATTACTAATATGTGGTAATTACTAATAGGTAGTAATTACTAATATGTAGTAATCACTATATGGAGTCATTAATATAGTGATTAATTTAAACAGCATAATAATAATTGCTCTTTGACAAATTGGAGTTTGATTCACACGGATGGCGTTCTATTTTCCTCAGAGAGCAAACAGCGTGCACGTGACTTCACGAGCAGCTAGCGTGTGCTTAATTCTGATCCTAAGGACAATTTCCACCCTGTTGTATTCGGTTCTGCACCTTGGCCAAGGAGTTTGCTGTACCAAGACCCCAGCGGGGCTGGCAACTGCAAGCTTTTTCTGGAAAAAGCTTGGAAGTTCTACTTGCTGACTTGAGGTGAGATTGGCACCGATAGCTCATGCTACAATAGGTAACATAAGCACAAAGTGGAAAAGAAAAAGGAAAAAATGTCAGTGCCAGAAGACAACATATCATTTTGTAATTACAGTTAGTGCACACCTGCCTTTCACCGCTTTAGTTATGACTGTGTAAGCCCATCTAGGGATTGTTCTCTAATTAGTTTGTGAAAGGTTATAAAAGCCATTAGATACATATTCAGAATATTACTTCATGCATTTGCTAAATAGGAAAACTAAAGATAGCATCAGGTTTTCCTGTAAAGCAGGCTGGCCACACCAAAACAAATCCCCTCTTGTTACAGTAATGCCAAAATCATTAGTGCTGTTTTATTTAGGTAATCTCTGACTTCAAAACGATTTTCCTTTTTTTTTTTTCCTTCTAATTTAACACAATTAGCTAAACCAAGGCCTTACATCTCCCTAAAATGTGTACGTCACAATGAACTGAAAAACCATCGCTTATTTTATGCAAAAATAACTGAATGACCCAAATATATTTTTTCTCCCTTGCATCATTGTCATGCTTTTAATTTAAAGAAATAAGTTTCACTGAAATGAAAATTCACCCCCAAAATTGACACTGTTATTTATTTGAAGCAGCAAGGAGGGAACAAATTTTTGGAAGCATTTCAAAGAGCCCCTTTTTTCTCTGAGTGACAGAAAAGAGAAAAGGCACAATTAAAAAATGCCACCCACAACAAATATGGAACAAAAGTTTAAAGCCTCCTGTTAGGTTCAAGTATCTTTGGATTAGCCCTCAGGGGACAGACTCTGCTATGACTTGCTCCTTTCTAATTCCAGAGTGATTTGAACAGGAGCTCCTTCATCCTCCACAAACTTTAGTAAACAAGCTAATTAATCAGTGAACTGTGAGCTTTTGTTACTAATTTGTTTTATTTCAGACTACACACATATACAAAGTGCAAAGCACTGGACCAGAATACTTGATGGAAGAGCATATAGGCTGTGTTTCTGTCTGTGTCCAACAATAACTCAGGAGCTTTTCATACCAGAGGTATGATTATTCTCAAGGCTGAGGGCTGGGCTGGCTCCTAAACAAATGACAGATGCTCTCTGTTAACCCCTCGTTCTTCAAAAAGGGGAAAAGAAAAGGAATAAGGGAGAGAGACTTACAGACTGGAAAACTAATCCAGCTTCAAATAAAATAATAATAAAACGTAATGTATATAAATATATACAAAGCCAATATCTAACGCACCCACCCCAGTGGCAATTATGTCACTGTCACCACTGATGCTGTGGAGCAGGCACTGGAAGAGTCCCAGACTGGACTCACAGCAGACAGGAACCAGATTCAAGAGCTGGATTCTGGAACTGGATTCAGGAACACACAGACTGGGAACGAAGGCAGAATGCACAGAGTCCTCCTTGGGTGCCAGCCAGTGAAGAAGAGGCTTGACTCTCCTGATCCCTCAGCTTTATACTGGATGTGATGTATATGGGAAGGAATCCCTTGCTCGTCAGTTTGGGGTCACCTGTCCTGTCCACTCCTCCCCACAGCGTGGCCTCTTATTCACTGCACCCACCAATGTGGTACACAAGATCCAGCAGTGACCTTGCTCACCACAGGAGCAGGTGTAAGCATGAGCCTTTCTGCACACCAGTGCCTGGGAGTAACTCTAAGTATCAAGTATGATCACTTCCAGAAGCGGCCACTGTCTGCAAAAAAAATGCCATTAACTTTAGAAAGTGCAGTTACCCTGACAAACTGGGGAGGTTCCAGTTGACTTGAAGGTTAGCAAATGTGACACCCATCTACAAGAAGGGCCAGAAAGAGGATCTGGGGAACTACAGGCCTGTCATTCTGACTTCAGTACCAGGGAATGTTAAGGAACAGATCATCCCGGGTGTCATCACAAGGCACGTACAGGACAACCAGTCAGTCAGGTCCAGCCAGCATGGGTTTATAAAAGGCGGGTCCTGCTTGACTAGCCTGATCTCCTTCTGTTACACGTGACCCAGTTAGTGGATGAGGGAAAGGCTGTGGGTGTGGTTTATCTGGACTTCAGTGAAGCTTTTGACACTATTTCCCACAGCATTCTCCTTGAGAAACTGGTTGCTTGGATGAGCACATGCTTCACTGGATAAATAATTGACTGGATGTCCAGGCCCAAGAGTGGTGGTGAATGGAGTTAAATCCAGCTGGCAGCCTGTCACAAGTGGTGTTCCCCAGGGCTCAGTACGGGGGCCAGTTATGTTTAACATCTTCATCAGTGATCTGGATGAGGGGATCTAGTTCAGCCTCAGTAAGTCTGCAGGCAACCAAGTTACACCAAGTTAGGCAGGTGTGTTGGTCTACAGAGGGATATGGACAGGCTGGAGCAATGGGCTGAGGTTTAACAAGGCCAAGTGCCAGGTCCTGCCCTTGGGTCACACCAACCCCAGGCAGCGCTCCAGGCCGGGGTAGGAGAGGCTGGAAAGTGCCTGGCAGAAAAGGCCCTGGGGGTGCTGGGGGACACCCGGCTGAGCAGGAGCCAGCAGG
>JANHFX010014845.1:17685-35577 GCA_027560015.1 Chloroceryle amazona | reverse complement strand
AGATTCCATGGCAGCATTAAATGTTAAACAGATCTGGGAAGAGCGTGCAGTGTGCAAGCAGACAAGAAAATGATCTGCCCCTGCTTTCCCTCCTCCCCCCCTCAGAGCTGGAGGGCACGGACAGGACGGCGTCAGGGAAGGCCCGTGGGCAGGCGGAGAGATGGCGACGGGCGCAGACGTGCGGGACATCCTGGAGCTGGGTGGCGTAGAGTCGGAGAACACGGGCACCATCAACAAAAAGGATATCATCAACTCGGACAAGGTGAACTGCCGTGCCCCGAGGGGCCACGGCTTGTTTTCTAGGCCCTGAGGTGGTATCTGGGGTGAACAGTGGGAAAAAGGATAAAATGAAGCATGTTCCTACTATAGTCCGCTTTCGGGCTTCCTGGGAGAACCTGGAGATGCCTGGAGAGCCTCAGGCCTTGGTTCCTGGTGTTTTTAGTCAACGGTGCTGCGGCGTTTGTGGCACTGTTTAAGCTGGAGCTGTGTGAGTGGTATCCTGGTGAGCTGGGCTCGTCCCCAGGACACTTTCAGCTGTCTCTAAAATTCTATTTTGTGCACTAAGTGTGAAGTGTGTCGAGTCCCATACCAGATGGAAATACTGTAGTGCAGTCCTGTTATAGATTAACCCCCCCCTTTGTCTGTGTTGATTAACCGGTGAATGTCATTGTGGCTGCAGTGCTGTGCAGGGAAGCTGTGTCACTGGAGTGTGGGAGAACTGGGATGTGTTGCCTTTGGGAATGTGGGCAAGCTCCGTTAGGGATGCGTGTCATCGTGTGCTGCCCTCTGCGTGGCCGCGTGCTACAGCACGTTGTTGCTTACATTTGGATACAATCTTGTCCGTCCCATGCTTTGCAAGATGATGAAAGGGTCAATTTACAAGTATTTATGAGATGTGGAAGGGCCTGGAAATGAGACGGAGGAGGTGAAATCATAGAATCATTTAGGTTAGTAAAGAATTTCAAGATTCATCAGATCCAACCGTTAGCCAAGCACTGCCAGGTCGCCACCAAACCGTGTCCCTCAGCACCATGTTTACATGTCTTTTAAATACTTCCAGGGATGGGGACTCAACTGCTGCTCTGGACAGTCTGTTCCAGGGCTTGACAACCTTTTTGGTGAAGAAATTTTTCCTAATATCCAAACAAAACCTTCCCTGGTGTAACTTGAGGCTGATTCCTCCTGTCTTGTTGCTTGTTACCTGGGGGAAGAGACTGAGCCCATCTCACTACAGGGTAGCTCTTGTAGACAGCAAGAAGGTCTCCCCTGAACCTCCTTTTCTCCAGGCTGAACAACCCCAGTTCCCTCAGCTGCTCTTCACAAGATTGGGTAGAATCAGATCCCCGGGAGCTTTCTGGCACAGAGATGGTCTGATTTAAAGCAAAGCCTGTGTATTTGTTTGGAAAAAAACAACAAACACGACCAAACTTCAGCAACCACCTCATCCCTGAAAGTAGTTCCTGACTCTCCTTGCCTCCACCGAAAGGCTTATCTCTGAAGATAAGCACAGTGGCTGCACGACTGCCTTGCTGGGGATAGGACACACAGCATATTGCACTTAAGGGGAAACTGGTGAGTTTCAGTAACTCAAAGACTGAATTGTTAAAATCACCAGTTACCAGCTGCGTTGGTGAGTCGTGTGTCTGCTGAGCAGCTCGTTGGCTGCATTCAGCCTGCAGCCTTGTGCCACTGGGTGCAGGGTCTCGGATTTTTGTTAGCTGGCAGAGAGCTGCAGGAGTACTAGTGGCTGTCTGCCTCTTCTGGGGCAGGTAATAAGATGAGTTTCCCCTCAAATTTACTGTAATGGAAAGAGAGACGAGGGGGAGGTGCAGTGAGAGGCTTTGGGAGGAGTCCACAAGCCACTTATGGCTGTGAGTGGAACATTCTGAGTTTCTACAAAGTAGAGAACCCTCATCCAAACAAAGGAGTAAGCCATTATCACGTGGACAGTGCAAAATCGTGAAGAACAGCGTGACACGTGCTCAGGAAATAGACCCGTTCTCAGTTAGAAAAGAAACAGATTGATGTCTTTAAATCACAAGAGAGCCACAAAGTTCTTTCTAGCCCATTAGTGACTGAAAATGTTAACATAAAAATGACTAGGCATAAAAACATTTAAATCAGCAGGACCAGCTAATCTGTTCCCAACTCCTGAAAGAGCTGCCTAAGCTGATCTCTGTCCTGCTGATACTACCTTTTAATAAATCTGGGAATATAGGGGAATTCCAGAAGGCTGTGTTCAGTCAGGGTGTGTGGTGACCCCCAGGTAACTGCCTTGCTCGGCCGTACGTCGCTCCTGGGTGAAGCGATGACCACGCTTAGGAGAGAGAAAGGTGATTGCTTGGGAGTGGAAAAGTGCTCATATAATGGATGTCTGCCACAGAGTTTTATGGGAAGTAGATGTAGTCCAAGCTGATAGATTATTATATTTCAATGGGATTTTGAATTTGCTTGATGAAGGTGACTGTAGTTTTATACAGTTTATGATCCGGTGTTAATTTTACTAGTGCAGAATAGTCTGATTTAAAATTTAGCACTGACAGGTAAACAAGTACACAAAAGCAGCACCGTCACTAGTAGCTTGAGGGTGGTGCAGTTAAACTGAGTGCTCTGGACTACTCAGTGAGCTTGGCCCACTTAACTAAAGTGTATCTGGTTAACAGGGCTGTTCCTGTATCTACCTGAATCCAAAGCTGATTACTTTATAAACTCGTGTATGTGCTACGAGGTGAACTGTGCCGTAGAAACCATCAGTTCTGACAAGGGGTTAGGGGACAGACTGAGTCATCCTCACTGAATTCCTAGTATGCAGAAACAACATAAAATTTGTTTCTGTAGAAATGGGAGAGTGGAGGCAGGAACAGGAGTTTACTTCTGCAGGTGATACGGTAGTTTTGACATGGGGCTACTGCGAGGGCTCGAGCACAACAGGTGAAAACCAAAGATCCTGCAGAGCAAAGTGACAAAAACTATGAGAGGGTGGGAAGATGTTTCTTACTCTCTTCTCTAAGGGATAGAGAATCGCTTAATTAAATGCAGTAATGCCTTCATGTGGGGACAGTGCTTACCTAGTGAAAAAGGGCTCAGTGCACCAGCCCCTGAAAGCTACAGCCAGATGTTCAGCTTGGAATGTTACGTGTTTGTTATCAGCAGTGTCAGGTGTTTGAGCACTGGTGAGTGCTATCACTGGATGGGGGCACGTTTTGTCCGTCTGTCTTCCACCAGGAACAGGCACTTCTCTGGAGAAATTCAAGGTGTCTGAGAGCAGATAAAAGTGAAAACCATTACGGGGTGCCAGTGACGTAGTTTAATGTTCTCTTTGGGGTTGCTGCTTCTGAATCTAAAATGCAATTCTTTTGCTTCAGAAAAAATCCAAGAAATCTTCAGAGACGTTGACGTTTAAGAGGCCAGAAGGAATGCACCGAGAAGTTTATGCACTCCTCTACTCTGACAAAAAGTAAGAGCTTATGGTCATCTGTGCAGGCTCTGGGGTGGCCTGGGCCTTTGGTGGCAGGGCAGCATTCTCACAAAACCATGGGCAGTCTCCCTTCCCCGACTGATTCCCCGTTGTGCTTGGCCCCTGCTCGTGCCCTCTGTCCTGGGCAGGTGTAGATGGTGTCTGTCTTCTCCCCCTAAATTTGAGGGGTTTGTTCTGTGTAGCAGATGGCTGAGGTACATGCACAATAATCTAGTACAGACAAAGCAGTGTTCGTACCCTTCTGTATCTGATTGTCTTTTATTCCTCACTGGAAATAGCACTTGCTTTTGTTTCTTCCAAAGGCGTTCTGCTGCAGCCTGTATTTAGCTTGTTAGGGATTGTGCCCTCGCCTCAGTCATCTCTTGCACAGTTTGCTTTCCATCTGGTTCTGTTCAAATCCTTCCATCCTGTGGATGCTGCAAGCCTTGCAGCCTGGGAAGTGCAAAACCTGGAATAAAGCTTAAACTCGGGTTTTCCCACCCTAAACATCCCAGTGGCAGATCCCACCCTGAGTCTGAAATCTCCTCGGGTTTGTCCCGGGCTGCTTCTCGCTTCTCATCGGTCAGTGCTTTTCTCCACCACAGGGATGCGCCTCCGCTGCTGCCGAGTGACACAACTCAGGGTTACCGAACAGTCAAAGCAAAGCTAGGGTCCAAGAAAGTCCGGCCTTGGAAGTGGATGCCGTTCACCAACCCAGCGAGAAAAGATGGTGCAATGTTCTACCACTGGAGGAGAGCAGCGGAGGAAGGGAAGGACTACCCATTTGCCAGGTTCAATAAAGTAAGTGGGAACCCTTTCGAGCAAAGCATATAAATAGCAGCTGGAAAATACCCTTCGGGCAGCTTCTTGAATGTCCAGACAGGAAGTTGGTTCTTTCACCAAGTGAAGACTGAGTTAGGTTGTGCAATTGCATTTTAAATAGCAGCACGGCCTGCAGCCATGTGACCACACTCTGATGTCTCCAGATCATTCAAGCTAAGTGGGCTCAGTATGTGGTCAGGGCTTGCTGGAGCCTGCTGCGTTTCAGGTGCACAGTCCCTGCTTTGGTAAGGGGGCACTCTGCCATCTAACTCCATTCCTAACCAACATCCTCCCCCTGGTTACAGGCTGAGTTGTAAAAGATACTCTAGTCTGGGTGAGATGTTAAAGTTGTAAGTTCTTATTTTGCCCAGTATGAAAAAACAAAAGGTTTGAGCTTTATGGGCAAAAAGCTGGCCTGCAGCCTCTTGGCCAGATTCCAGCCAGATGCTGAGTTACGTTGCATTCCCCCTGAAATTGCTTCTGCAGTATCAGTGTGGTGCAGGACCCTGTTCTTTGCATCTTACATTAAATTGTCACGACGTGTTGTTGTAATCTCCTGCTGGTTTTTGTCCCAGATGTATCTGCTTTGAGTGGTTGTGGCTTTCGTGTGTATGCACAAAGAAAACTACATCAAGATTTATACTTCAAAGTTAGGACCTCCAAAGTTAGGAGGGAGCAGAGTTAAGGTGCCTCCATAACGTAATTTAACCCCCTTCATGATGCAAATCTGAAGGCAGAAAGCCGAAGTGAGCGCTAACGTGGTTTCTCAAAAGCTCTGCTCGTGTATAGCTGTGTACAGCATTTAAAGTGCGTAGCCCACAGAGCATCAGCTCTAACAAAGCCTGGCTTCCTGCAGAGGTAAGTGGTTGGTTGACCTTATATGCTAGAAGGCTGAAACTCTGACTGATGCTTTTCCTGTTGCTGGGACACTGGTAAGAGCCTCCTGTGGTATCTCTTCTCTGATGTCTAGGGTGGGAGTCTGAAGCGTGACTCAGACAAGGTACCTACCTAGCTGCCTGAGTGAAACTTTGGGAGTGTAAATTTTCTCGAGACTCTGCTGCTGTAGCAGCTTCTGGCCGAGTTCAGCTGAGTTTATCAGAGGGGGCCACACATGGGTGTTGGAATTACACGATTCTCATTTCCTTAACTTTATCCTGTGCTGTGAGACAGAAGAGCCTTCGGCAAAGCTGCGCCCTTTAGATTAGTGGTGAAGAGCTCTGCCATCTGCATACGCACAACTATGTAATATGAGGAGCAAGCTGTTGCCTTGTGCATCTGTGGTTGGAGGGTCGAAGGCATTGATGGGGAGGTTTGCAGATATTGGCCCTGTCAGAGGAATTTTTTTCACTTTTCCAGACTCTTCTGGGGGTTTCTTCTCGCATACGGGATACCTCTGCCTGAATCTTTTGCTGCTCTAGTCATGAGCCCATTCTCCTGTGCAGTTTGTCCTGTCGGTCGCTCGAGCTCTTCAGCCTGGCTCCTACATCACTGCTCAGCCTCTGTGCCTTTTCTCTGTGCTTCCAGCCTCCAAACCAAATCCCTTCTCTTCATTGTGAGATCCAGAATGCAAACTTAGGCTTCAGCGTGTACACGGAGCCTTGATCCAGGGGGTGAAACAGGAATATAAAAGCACCTTTGCTAGTGTCAGAGCGAAGACCTCTCTCGGCCAATGTCTGCTTCTGGCTACCAATATTCCAGATTCAGGCTTAGAGAAAGAGCATGAGAATGGGGCAAATATAGAGCTTTTTTTTTTCCCCCTAGCTTTCGGTGGCCTTTGGCTTAAGGATTTCTTGAATTTGTGTTTACTAATATTTGCCAGGTATGTTCAGAGCAGAAAGCTGCTTTGTGAATATCCCACGGTACCAAGTTCTTCTGTGTGGTGTGCAAAGGTGCTTTCTTATGCTAATCTGCTGCCTTGGGGATCTTTGGTGCCGCTGTGACCCCGTGTTGTGTGACGTAATCAAGTGCCCTTGCTGCATACCGTGTTTTCCAGAATTTGACATACCTCTGCCCTTCTGTGCCCCGTCTCACCCTTGTTCTCAATTATCCTCTCTTTCGAAACAGGGGACTAGGAGTGAGTCTTTCACTTCTGGGAGCATTGCAGGTTAGTACATTGGCCGTTTCTCTTCATTTCCCTGGTCAGTTTTGCTGTTCCTTTCTTTCCCCCTTACTAGGCATTGTGCTGATGCTTTCACAGGACTGTCCCACGGATCCAGGATCTTTCCTGGGCAGGTTCAGCTAATTTGATGCCCATCATTGTGTGAGTTTATACAGCGTGAAATGTAGGACCGAGAGGAGTTTTCTGGGCCATTGAATCATCTTCTTGGCTCTTTCAGGTCCTGCACCATCCAGTCCCTTTCACAAACCGATCAAGTTCCTTTTGAAAAGCACTTGGATTTTCCTGCCCCTCTGCTTCCTTGGGAAGCTGTTCCAGACTGTCTCTGCTCCATTTTTTTTTATTTCCAGATTAAATTTTGCATGTTAAATTGACATTTCTTTGCGAGCCAATTTCTTTGTCCTTATTTCAGTTGTTCTTTTATTCCCGTGGTTATTCCTTTCATTCCATCTAGCATACTTGAAGCCTGCAGTCAGATTCCCTTTCAGATTTCCTTTGCTAGGCTCCTTTCTTTTCCAGTCTGCTGTGGGACGACAAGCTCCCCACCCCATTACTCATCCTCATTTCTCTTCTCTGTACTTGTTCCCATTTCAGTTCATCTTTCTCGAACAGAGGTCAGGAGAGTTGTAGCTGATATTCCTGTCAAGGTCTTGTTGTGCAATTGCAAGCCTGATAGTTTCTTCTGGAAATCCCTCTCTGGGGCTCATATCTGCATTTTCCTGGGCACGTTACATTTGAACTTACAGTCATCCTGTGACTGGCTCAAGCTTTCCATCTGCTGAGTCTCCACCTTCTCAGTTCCCAGCAGCTCTCATCTGAGCAGGCATGAGTGGGGCTGAGGAAGTGTTCTGAGGACTGCTTTTTGCTCTTGTCCATCCTCTTCTCTGATCAGGCATCTGCCACCTTCCGCCCGCTGCAGAGGGCCCTGAGCCCTGCTGGCCTGTTTCATGGATGTATACTACTCTGGAAAATTGTTTGGTTGTTTTTTTGCCATGCAGTATCTAGTAGGATGGCTTTTTTTTTCCTGCTACAAGTGGTACTTGCAGGTTGAGGTGCAGTGCATCCCCAAGAGATATGCTTCACCTTTAATCATCTGTGCCTAAGTGATGGAAGAAGGGCAGCAGGCCTAGAGAGGCTGTTATTCGGAAGCACAGAATGCTCCTCTGAGCTGTATGGAGTTTGTGAGGATGACTTTTCTGGCTCAGGACTCGGGAGGGTGTGGAGGTGTTGAAGCACGTGAGCTGCTCACACGCACACCGTTTCCTCGTGAAGGCAGGACCTCCTCAGGCTAAGCAAAGTTCTGATGTGGGAGTGGCAGGATGGTGTATGGGAGGAGAGCACAGACTTGTTTGCCCTTTTGCTTTACCATGTGCTAGAATTTCCCCTAAACCAGTAAGTATTTTTACTATTCCTTTAGTACTCATGTGACACTTTTGTTCTGAACAAAGCCCTTGCAGAGCAGTTCCAGGCTGGGGACAGTGATGTAGATTTGTCCTTTTAGGCACCTGGGACCCTCTGAGAGTTGGATGATCGCTTGGCCTTGTGGCCCTGCTGGAAAAAGGGTGGATAAGGAAGGGAGGGACAGGGAAGGGAGGGACAAAGTTGTTTGCCAGGTTTACGGCCCTCAGTTGTAGAGCACCCAGCCTTTCAGATCTTGCATGGCACCGTGTGCAGCAAGCATGAAAGGCGTGGGCTGTGCATCAAAGCAGAAGGTGTGCTAAGGGCTCGGAACTGCTGCTCCTTGCCCTTCCTGTTCTTCCTGTACAAGTGGCCGTGTCCCGGCCCAAGTGAGGAGTAGTCGACTGTCAGACCAGTTTATGTCAAGGTGTTGGTGCTGCTGCATGGGAGGAATGCAGGGAGGCTGGCTGAACTTTGGTTTTGCTGCCACGTTAGCCTGATAATTTTGAAACCCAGAGTCAGGATGTGGGTTGCTGACCTCTGCCTGTGTCGGCCACCTGAAATAGGTTTCAACCTCCCATGCTGTTCCTGGTAGGCTCCCCAGAATATCATGTTTGTGCCCCTGAGATCACGCGTTGCTCCTTATCAAGTCCTCTGCCTGCTTGCCACGTTTCCTACCAGGAGCCATTTCTCAGCCCTGGGGACCCTGGCAGCCCACTCCTGTCAGTGCACTGCTCTTGTTCTTGGCTCAGGTATCTTGGCCCTTACCAGCTGGCAGTGAGAAGGGCAGTGCTGCAGGAGAGCCACCGTATTTTTCTTTCCTCTGCATAGACAGTGCAGGTACCTGTCTACTCGGAGCAGGAGTACCAGATGTATCTCCATGATGATGCGTGGACCAAAGCCGAGACAGACCACCTCTTTGACCTGGCTCGGCGGTTTGATCTGCGCTTTGTGGTGATTCACGACCGCTACGATCACCAGCAGTTCAAGGTGAGTCCCAGGGGCCAAGGTGCTGCTGGCAACCTGCTGCTACGGCACGTGAGGGGCTTGCTGCACCGCCAAGACCAAATTACCCTTTATATCAACTTAATTAGGGGAAAATAATGAATTATTGGCAGCAAGGAATATTGAATTTCCAGCACATGGCATTGCTGCTTGCTTTGTTTGTAATTAAATCCGCTGTGACTTGTGCTCGTTCCCTGTTGTGTTTTATTAGCAAGTTAGAAGGTTTGCCCCTGCCAGGGAAACAGCTCATTGTTCCTCGAAGATAAGGCAGCTGGGGAGCTTGTTTAGCTGAGCAGCAGAGGTGTTCTGGATTCCTGTCTAGGCCCTGGGAGAAGGATCTGTCAGTGGACTGTGGGGATTGGGGTTTTTCCCTGGTGCTGCCTCTGCCTTGTGGTCTGACTTGGTGCAGGATTTCTGTCATGTCTGCTGTGAAGCAGGGACCATCAGTGGCCTGAAGATGCAGCTCTGGTGTCGTGATCCTAAATCCCCTGTAGCTGCTGGTTCCGTGTCTCCTGGTGACATGAGGGAATGATGTGACGCCTACAGAATAGCTCCAAATGCTGGAGCTTTTTGTTGCCCTCTGAAATGCTCACATGAAAAGCCTGTAGCAAAGTGAAATAACAAAGAGCCTGCCCAGCTGGGCAGCCCAAACACCTCTGGTGCTTAGACTAAGGGAACACAGCTCAGACTTCATGTGATGATGGGCAATGGATTGCTACAGCTGATGCCTTCTTCATTCTGACTTGAATGGCAGTTGTGTGAAGCAGTTCAGAGCAGGCCTCGTGTGTTTGTCAGTTTCCTGTTTGCAGGTTTTCTCCTCTCAAGACAGCTGCTCTTGCATCCTTATTCTGGGAGTACTTCACTGCTGCAGTTTCTAACCCTGGGCTGGATTGTTGGACCCTCTGGGCGGGGGGCTCAACACAGCAGTAGCTGTGAACTCATGACATTGATCTCTCACAGCTCACTGAGAAACTCCCACTTCCCTGTGGTCCCACCGGTACTGGCAAGGCTCCCTGCTGGCATTCCTCCCAGGCACTGTGTCTTGTACCCTATTTAGCATCTTTCAGCCAGTGGTCCTTAGCTGGCTACTGCACGAGGCTCTTCCCTAATGTCCTCCTTCAATGTCTTCCACAGAAAAGATCAGTGGAAGACCTGAAGGAACGGTATTATCACATCTGTGCAAAGCTGGCTAATATCCGGGCAGCTCCGGGCACAGACCTGAAAATCCCAGTCTTCGATGCTGGCCATGAGAGGCGGAGGAAGGAGCAGCTGGAGAGGCTGTACAACAGGACCCCGGAGCAGGTAACCCGGGGAACAGAGCATCCCAAAGATCTGTGATATTCTGGATCACCAGGTGGATGAAATAGGCCAGAGGGTGGGAGAGAGAAGGAAAAAATGGATGAGAAAAGAGCAACACCAAAGTACTGCTTTTGTTGTTGAGTTTGTGTTATTTTAAGGGATATGGAAGGGCAGAAGCTGACAAGTCTGACTATGCAGGAGAGAGTTAGGAGAGCAGAGTTAGGGTCTCTGGTGACTGCCAACACCTGCTCTGTGACACTTACTGTACTGGTCCTCTGAACACAAACAAATTCTCAGATCAGTGTCCTTAAAGAGTCCCTGAGTCGAGTCACATGGGAGAGAATTATCTCCTTGAGAGGAAAAATCTTGCCAGAAACCATCAAAGATTAAATCTGTTATTTCTCCTCTTTGCTGGAGCTGCGTGACAGTCCTGGGGTTTATGGGTTAAGGAACTTTGTGTTTCCCTAGGGCTGGGGGAGAACATCCTTCTCGGAGAGTAGCTTCCTTTAATGACAAGTTCGTACGTGTGATGACTCTGCTTGTCCTTCCCACGTTGGTAGGGGTGCTGATATTAGGCCTAGCTGCTTGAGGTTCTACACATGATGCCTGGGAGGGGAGCCAGCTTTTCACAACACTGCATTTGCAACTGCAGTATGTTTGGGCTTTTCTGTGTTCTTGGCCTCTCTGTCTGGAGGTGTGGGCTGCTGAAGGGTGCATCATGGATGTTGTGATGCAGCACCTGCCAGGCTGTAGATTGGCACTGCCATGGATGCGAGGTAAGGCTATGGAGCATAATGTGCTCTGCACATCCAAGGTGTTAGGCAGGGGATGTTAAAGTCATTCCCGGGCTGTCCCGGAGCTGAGCTGTTATCAGTAGATGGCCCTCTTGCCTTGCTAGGCCTGCTGTGCTGCTCTGATTGCCTTTACGTGCTCTGGGCTGCAGGTGGCAGAAGAAGAATACCTCATCCAGGAGCTCCGCAAAATCGAAACCAGGAAGAAAGAGAGAGAAAAGAGGACCCAAGACCTGCAGAAGCTCATCACAGCTGCTGACACCACCACTGAGCAGAGACGTGCTGAGCGCAAGGCTCCCAAAAAGAAGTTGCCACAGAAGAAGGAGACAGAGAAGCCTGTAAACATTTCTCTTTCTGTTTTTTTCTTTCTTTCTTTCCCCTGCTTCTGCTGTGGCTGGGTAATGTGTTCCCTTCAGCAGTCCTCCTGGGATCGAGCCCTCAGCACTTCTCAGGGGAGTAACTGCTGGCTGCCTTCTGGCAGATCCTTTTTCAATTACATCTTCTGGAAGGCAGATTGGTCTAAGGCAGCCATTGTCAGAGCGCTCTGGTTTGCTTTCTGTCTCTGTGCCGTTTGAAAAATGCTGGTTGAAGTCCCGTGTCCCTTTTCTTCCCTGGGAAATGGGATGAAACAGTGCCAGGTACTGATATGTCGTGGCAGGGAGAAGCATCTTCCTCCCTGCTTCTCCCAAGTGTATTCTGTTACTGCTGTGCAGGGTTGTCCCACAAACCCATTGTCCTTCACCTGCCTTCTTTTTCTAGTCCCAAGTTTCCCTTCCTCATTCCTGGCTATCAGCAACATCTCCCCAAGTTCACTACGTGCCCTTCTGATCCTTGCCTGAGATCAGAGTGGCCCTCCTGGGGGACTCATGTATCCTGGGTGCTCTTCTTATTTCTCCCTGAGTCAAGCTGAAATCTAAGGAACCCAGAACACAGGTTTTTGTTCACATTTGAAGTTACCTTAGTTTCCCTTTGTGGAGAGAGGACAACACGGACTGAACTAAATTCAGCACCTTTAGCAGGAAAGGGCTGTTAGAAAACTTCAGGTGTTTCCAGTGGGTCCCTCTACCTTGTGAACAGAGGGCACTTGTGTCACTGTCCTCCAAAAGCGTCTGTACAGGGAGGGAAGCAGTGAATGCTAAATGCTTAGTGCTTGACAAATTGTGCCTAATGGCCACCACTTCCTTAAAACCACTGTTTTAATTCCCCCCTCTGACCTTCTAATTAATTAATATAATATTGCTGGGTACCTTGTGCACTGAATTCCCTTGAGGACTGAGCTGGTAAAGCTCAACCATAGCTGAGAGATCTCCCTCAAAATAAAGCAGCTGGTTACTGGTGGTAATGAAAAAAAGGGTGATGATGGAGAATGGGGATGGAAAGATGTCGAGGATACCAAGGTGAGGGAGTCCAGCCCAAAATACTGTCTGTTGCCTGGCACCTGCCTGCAGGCATGCAGTGGATAGGCACGGCAGGGTGGGCAGAGAAGCAGTTTCTGTTGTTGCTCTAGCGTCATCTCAACCATGACAGAGTCCATTAGGAGTCAATTACCAACTATAGCTGCAAAATGTTAAGAAAAAAATTGCATTTTAACTAAGAATTTGAATCGGGAGCTGCATCAGCATCATTTCAACAAAGGAAAATCATTTACCAAAGAGTCAATTGAGGTTGAAGCGTTTACAGCATGTACAGGCACGCGAGGCAGCAGAACCCATTTAATTGCTTATGCGCTGAGAGCAGGCGGAGCTGTCTCGGCCAAGCCAGTGATGCTGGTTTACTCTCCCTGCTTGGGTCAGGGTGTTCAGCAACAGGCTGGGGGGCATAGTTTGGGGAGTCTGGAAGGCAGCCTTCAACCAAAGGCAGCAGAGAGGACTGGGTTTCGGTTGCAGCCTTGTCTCTAATAATCCATGCAGGGAGGCTACATCCTGCCAACGATCAAAGTGGTCCTTACAAGTTCCTGAGCCCTACTGGTACTTAGAGAATACTTTTTTGACCACGGCTGTCTTTACAAATCTCTTCCTGGGGCCTCTGTTGGTTAGACTGACCACAGGTAACTGCAAAAAAAATGCCTGTCCCTGCAGGGTGATTTGCAGGGTGCCACCTCAAGACCAAGACATATGATGTGAGAGTCATTTGCAGGGAACCTGAGGAATTGAGTCACTGTCCTTCGGTGTCTCTTATGATCTTGGGACAGCCCTGGTTGTTTCAGCTGTCTGGAACAAATTGCAAGCTGCAGAGCCTGTCTGCGGAACAAATGTAGGAGCAGCAAGGCGAATGCTGTCTCCAAAGAACTGGGGAGGTGTGAGGTGGATCCCTTTGGAAAAGCATGACCGAGTGTGCCTTCTGCAGAGTTTGTGACTATCCTTAGATTGAACCCTAAGCACTGGTGACCCATTCAGGAGACCTCACGGCATTCAGTGCTCAGGGCTCTGCAGATAGCCTGGTTTAGTCATTTAAAAGTTGCTCACCTTGTGCTTTGCACAGCAACACAAATTTTTAAAGGATTGTGTTGTTTTTTTTTGTTTGATTGTTTGGTTGTTTTTTTCATTTTGTTGAAATGCAACTAAATGCTCAACTGTGTGGCAGCAGCAGCATTAGAAGTTTGCTGCCTGGTATTGCTATGCTTAAGATGTGAAGTGGGGAAGGAAGAAAACTGTCTAACTAGTGGGAAAATGACAAAACGTGTATCAACAGCAGGCCTCCCTGGAGGGGTGCAGTCCTTACATCCTTGTTAATGGGCTCGTGCCTGTACAGATCAGAGGCTTCTCAGCTCATTCCTTAGAAGACTTACAGTCAAAAGCCAAGGTGGAGGGAAGTCTTGGGCTGTTTTGATCAGTGAAATAGGGATGATACTGTGCAAATATGCATATGCTGGTGTAGGGAGTACCATTTGGGATTAGGGTTTAAGCTGGTTTAGGCTCTGTGTAGAGCAGTGTGTTTAAGCTGACCAAGTGAAAATGCTTGAGCTCTCCAAAGATACCTTCAACTGGAATATTTTTCTCAATGCATTGCTTGGGATTTTCCCACCGAATCCCATTGCTTGGGATTTTCCTCTTGCCTCAGCGCTGACACGTGGCCATGGCAGGTGGTTCTCTGTCATAGGAAGCAGTGTTGTTCTTCAGCTAGTCTCTGTATGAAACCTTGCATTTCCTCCGTCAACACATCCTGTTTCGATCTCTTTCAGGCTGTTCCTGAGACTGCTGGCATCAAGTTTCCCGACTTCAAATCTGCAGGTGTCACGCTTCGAAGCCAGAGGGTAGGCTGTTGTCCTGGTCCCTTGGGACCTCCGTTCATGTCTTTCAGTCTGCCTGTCTGTCTCCTCATCTGTTCTCCTTTTACGGCTACGGAAAGTCAACTTCTTGTCGCTAAAATAAGAAAGGAATTCCACAAATGTGGGGACTCAGAAACCTGGAATGCTGGCTGGCTTTGTGAAAACCAGCTCATTGCCTTGCAGGGGCACCTGAACTTGCTGGTGTTTGTTACTGGTGTGCCCACTCTGCTTTTAGACCCATGTGGCAGACCCAGCTGGAGCTGTGTAGTCTAAGCAGAGCTCACAGCCCAATGTAATAGGCTTCCTAGAGTAAGTGTGTTAATAGATGAGAGGTGCTTTTAAGAACTGGATGTTCAGGTTGTGTCTTGAAAAAAGACACCTAAATGCACAATGTAGCCTTCCTATTTCTGTTATCTTCAGAAAATATTCTGGGGAAGAGCCCCTTTGTTCTTTGTGTTGCACAGATATCCCCAAGAAAGCTGTTTTGTTAGCAAGCCTCTTGGTGACAGGTTTTGGGATACTGAGTAAGTTAAAGCTGCTTGACCAAGGGAATGTTTTCACGGGGGGTTTAATAGCAAAATCCTGTTTGCCCAGTAGAAGTGTGTTTGTTTTCTTTTTCTTTGCTTGTTTGTTTGGTTGTTTTTTTTTTCCCCATGCCAAAGAAAATAATCCTCAGTTGCTTTATTGTAGTAAAGGTGGAGAAGTTGGTTCCTTGCCCATCAGCGTCACTTGGCATAGTAATTTTCTAGGTCACTTTTAAAGACTGTTTTATGGGATGTTCTTTTGATGTCAGAATAGTTTCAGATCTTGCTGGGAACACCCTGGGACTGTTGATTGAAATGTGTTTGGGATCGTGCTGCTTTGACATACGAGTGCACGTGTGGGATGCCTCGGTGATGTCACTGCTGGGGGACACCTTTAGTGCACAGGTGCCACCATCTGCAGGCTGCTTGTTTGAGGAAGTCACGGGCAAGTGGCAGACAAGACTGCTGTGCATGTGTTGAGATTTATGAAGATGTGGCAGATGTGTTTTCTGGCACCAAGATAAATAGAGTAATTTATAGAGATTGATTTGGATTTTGAAACCAGTAAGTGATGGTTGATCTTTTCTATTTTTTTTACACCCCGTGGAAGAAAAGCTGAGCAGTAACTGTTACAAGCTGAGCAATAATTCCAGTGATGGAACCATCTGGCAAAACCAGCAACCTTTTCACGTGCCAGCCAGGCAGTTCACATCCCAGCCTTTGTGAAAGCGGGATGCTACGTGCTGCTCCCCGTTCTGTTTAACGCTCACAAAGTGCCGCGGTAAGCTGAGGCATGGCAGTCTGATTCAGCAACTTTCAGCTTGCAGTATCCAAGCTCCTGGGATAACCTAGAACAGCTTTCTATCCTCTGCTTGAAATGTTTAAGGAGATAAATGCTGCTATTACCAGTATTTTGAGAATTGGAAAATCTTGCAAAGATTTCCAGAGGTGGAAAAACAATGCTGTGTTGCTCAAAAATGTGAAACCTACCTCCAACCCAGAAAAAATGAATTATTTGTGGCTTTTAGCCAGTCACCTGGCTTCCTTCTTTAAATCTCCCCCCTTTTTAAAACAGGAGCTAATAGAGTCACTCTCTTCCTGAAGGGTGATGGGGACAGGTTACCAGGGGCCTTCTGAACAGGTAGGAGATGCCAAAGTGCTAAGTGCTATAGAGCTGACAATCTGCATCAGTTAAGAGTTATTTTACTTGTGGTATCTTTGTGGCAAACCCTCTACACAGCAGTGGTGTGGAATTGATAAGGGTGGGAGCCCTTAGGGACTGAGTTAGGAATTGGGAAGTGTGCTGGAAGCTCATACTCTGGCAACATCCAGCGTAAAATGTTTTGCCCTGAGCACATTGGAAAATGATTTCTAAAGACTTGTCATCCTGTAGTAAGTTCTTTTGCCCAAAGACCTAAAGGATTACTCACCTAAAGGCTTCTGTTGTCCTCCTTTATTCTATACTTTGCTACTGTGCTTTACGCCTTCATAGTTAGGAGAAGTTGGATTTTTCACCGAGATCAGGGACTCAACCTCTGTCATGTGTAAAAAATATACCACATCACCCCCAGGATAATAGGACTTACTCTTACCTTAGAGCCATTCTCATTTTGTTGTTGTTTTTGTTTTCCCCCGAGGATTTACAATTAGTCCGAAAACTTGAGTTAAAATGAATTTATAGAAATGCATCCATGAAAAAGTAGTTAGCAATCTGCATTCAACTTAATCTATTCCCAGGAGTTTTTATGGCAACAGCCCTAGCTTTTCAAGCTTTCCACGTTGTTAAAGCTTACAAAATGTTGTGCACAGACCAAGTTTGAGGACCTCCCTCCAGCCCCCAGCCCCACGATTAATGGTCCCTTAGGGCCACTATTCCTCATAAACCAAAGTTTCTCCTTCAGCAGACGCTGAAGAGTAATCTTCTCCCGTGAGTTAGACAAGCTGCCTTCTAGCACAATGGCTTCAGTCTCCCATTGTTCTCCGTGGGACTGTGGTCACAGGCAAAGAAGGCCACAGCCCCCGTGCCCTTGCCCTGCGTGGGATTTCCCCTCTGCCTCCTGACAGCACAGACTGCAAGTTTCTCTAAGGCAGTAGGACGCTGGGCATTATGAAAAGCTTCGTCTTAAGTCGAGGCAGTGTGTTGCCTTGGTGCCACTGAGAACAGGAGGCAGTAGCAGATGTTTTGGAGGGGGGTAAGCCTTTCATGAGCTTCTTGAAAAGGGATTTTTGACCTTTGCCTTTGCTGTTAGTAAAACTGTTATGAAAATAACAGCAGAGATGTGTTATTAATCCCAAGCATTGCTTCTGGAAAACTTCCGGTTGCACCAGGTCAGCTCGGCTGGCAGGACAGGCAGCCAGAGAGCCGGAGGAAATGAGAGGGGGGTGGGGAATTTGTACAGGGAAAGGAGAGGAAGAGACTAAAAGGAAAGCAGGGAGCTATGAGGAAGGAAAGCTTTGCTAAGGGTCTGCCTGAAGGAAGGGAAAATGGGAGCTGTTAATGTTGATCTTTTCCAGGACGCGGACAAACCAACGATAAGCACAGTTTGTGATCGAGGCCTCGTGCTGTTTCTGTAGGGCAGAGCTGAGTTTGTGTTGAATTCACTGCAGTGTTTCTGTACCATGTCATGTTCAGCTTTAAGTTTGTTTGTCTTTGACTTTATTGTGTTCAGAGCACTTGACTTTGGCATACTTAACAACTCTTCAGTGTGTTTTAAAGTTGCTCATCTTCTCTCATCCTTACCCGCCAATTTCAAGTTACGATTTCGTTAATGTCGTTGAGTTGCTGCAGCAGTGTTTTTGAGAGAAGGTAGCGGCTGGAAGAGGGTGGATGTTTGTCCCCACTCCTGCATGTTGGGGTATAAGTCTGTGTCCTTGCTCTGTTGCCATGGGTTTGGAAACAAAGGAACTGGAACAGAATCGATTGAGTGATGTCTCATCTGGAAACAAAACAAAACTCTGGGATGAGAAGGAGTTTGTAGAGATCCCAGTCTGCAGAAAGGACTGAAGGATGCTCCAGCTTAGTCCTTCAAAGCTGGCTACCTCCCCTCAGAAAATGACTCCAGACAGAACCCTGATTCCATCTGCTAACTGGGATTTTGTAGACAATTTGGCAATTGGACCAATTAAAAAAAGTAGAGGAAAGAAAATCACAAGTCCAGCTTTAGGACCCATTGATTCAAATGTTCAGGAAAGAAAATCACAAGTCCAGCTTT
>JANHFX010014845.1:3976-17585 GCA_027560015.1 Chloroceryle amazona | reverse complement strand
AGGAAAGAAAATCACAAGTCCAGCTTTAGGACCCATTGATTCAAATGTTCAGGAAAGAAAATCACAAGTCCAGCTTTAGGACCCATTGATTCAAATGTTCAGGAAAGAAAATCACAAGTCCAGCTTTTGTACCATTGATTCAAATGTTCACACCAGTTTTTAAATATTTACTAGCCTGCTGAACCATTTCTTTAGCAGTGATTAATGAGTAAGAATTTACTGTAGTTGTGGGGGGAATGTCTGTGTGAACTGAGTGCTTGCTGCAGCTCCAAGGTGAGGGATATTTCTGGAGGAAGATGGGGTTGTGCGTATGTGTTTAGACATGTTTATCCTCTGTATTTGATCTGACCCAAGATTAAATGGCCGAGCACGCTGCCTGTTTACTCTGCATCAGAGGCTGTTGGCTCTGTTCCTTCCTTGTCATTAATGCAAACCCAGACCTCATCGGCTGTGAACATGTGAAACATCTGTCTGTCCTCCTGTGATCAATACCACCCCTTCAGAGGTTCGGCTTTGGAAGCAGTTCCATAAAATATCAGTTATTTTTATTTGGATTTGATAAATTTAATTAGTTGGAGCGATTAATAATTTATTTGTTTTGTATTGATTGTACTTCAAGGCATTCTGGCATCAATCTGATAGAGATCAGCTCACCCTTATTAGGTAGGAAAGTTTATGTTTCTGGATCTGAACATCCCATGGATTACTTAGCTGAGATGTGCTTGTTGCCTCTGCTGGCAATTTTTCATCAACAAAGTTGTACATTTTGCTCTCTCCAAGAGAGTGGATGAGAGTAATTTCCATGGGGAGCTTGACAGAGGTGTGGAAGGAAAGTAGTCGTCTCATTTCTGGGGACAGAAGTTATGAACAAATGATGCAGGCTGGATCGAATTCATGTTGTGGCATTGCCGTCTAGTTGTTGTATTACATGCCCTTTAATTAGGGCCAAGAGAGTGCTGGTTGCATTTCCTAATCAAACTCCTGCCTGTAGAGAATGAAATAAGATGAAAATATTGGAATATTTATTTTTAAAGAGAACAGCAAAGGATAACAAAATCTTGAATGAACTAGAGAAGGTGAAAGCAACACTTTTCTTCCTCTGTTCTCATTCTTAGCTAAACTGAAAGGCAGTTAATGTTAAATTGCTTGAAGAAAATGCATCTGTCACCTTTTTTTGTGGAGCTCTTTGGCGTGGGAGAGCATCTGGACCAAAGCCTTGGTAGGGTCTCAGTAAAAAGAGTACTCTGGGTACAGTAATGAGGGTCTTTTAAAGTAAGTTGTAGTTCTGGAAAGGACACTCCATGTTGCTGCTTCTGTTGAATCATCAGATACCAAACAGCATCTGTGCAGTATGAGGACCTTGGGGGACCTTTGGCTGCCAGTCCTGGACTGATCTGAGCTTTTGCTACCTTTGTGTGCCCATAGTGAGGTAGTCTTCGGTGTCATTCGTCAGGTAATGTGATTGTATGTGGTCTGTGTGGAGTACCCTATACATTACATTTTTCATTTCACATTTGCATTAGCATAGCCAGTGTAATGGTCAGAGTCCAGTGCCCGCTGTGGTTTTTTGTATTTGTGTAAGTGTAGCTTCAGCTGAATTGTTCGAGAGAAAGGCGAGCTCGGTTTGAGCCTAGGTGTGTGTTTTGCTACAGTTTCTTGGGTTCGTGTCTGATCTGAAGCTTACGCGATGTTCTGTGTGAAATTGTCCTCGGAGGTCCCCCTCACGCGGCCTGTGCTGCGCCCCTTGCTGTGATCATAGCACTCTCTGTGCTCTTCACTTCTTTCGGTCAGATGCAGCTTGGAGGCTGCAGCCGTTTCCGTTTCCTGCAGCCACCCCTGTGGGTCTTGGCTGGGTTTCCACACCTGTGGTGGGAAGCAGGGGTAGGGCTACCTGGGAATCGGCAGACACTCGTAACTTGCTTTTATGCAAGCTGTGAATTCTTCTTGTCTCCCCGGGTGCCTTGTGTCAGCCGGTTTGTCAAACTGGGAGAGAGCTGATTCTTTCCAGGTTATCAGCCATCATTTGGGTGGATTCCAAGCCACCCTCATTTTAGACCACTTGTTCTGGGTCAGAGCAAGCCGTACCCCTTTCCTAGGGGGGAAAGGGTGGGAGAGTATAAAAACTTTCAAGTCCTTATTACCTGCACCAGTGAAATCACATCATGCTGAGCCATTGATGCTCCAGGACCTTTGGTTTCTCTCGGAAGTGTCTCTTGGCACTACCCCATGAGTCACTGTGGCGGGTACGTACCGAGGCAGCAGTGGCTGTGGGCTGCTACAGCATCAGTGAGCTGCCATATGCCTGAGTGTGCTGCACTTGTCGGGGCTCTGCTGGCCTCCCTCAGCCTTGAGAAAGCTGTCACTAGGTATATTCCTCTAACAAGTAAAACTGGTGTAATTTACTAGGAGGATTCACGTACAGAAGTTACAGTTTTGCACGATAGATCTGGGAATTTGTGAGGTATGCCTAACTTCAGTCCAAAACCAACCCCTGGAAGAACTATTGACGTAAGGTACTGTAGAAATGTTTTCTTCTTAACAGATTGCTTTATTTGTCACTAAGCCTCGTCGATGGAGCAAGTTGATGGTTGTGAGCCATCCCAGAGTGATCGCTGTGCCTTCAGTGTGTTGCACAGCACAGCAGCGTGACTCTTTATTTTCACTTGTCCTGAGTCTTAGTCTGGCAGATCAGCAGGCCCTGATGTAAGGCAGGGGCTCCGTGGCTGTCAGCTGGGGCAGGGAGAACGTGTGTGTTCATTGAGGCAGCGAATGCCTCTGTGATTTTCCTGACTTTTGCACAGATCCATTGCAATTGCCCGTCCGCCTTCCATCGCAGCACTTCAGGTCTGACCAGCTGAGTGCTTCAGGTTTACAGAAGTGTGCACGTTCATATCTAAAATGAAATTCCTCTGTTGGGGTTTTTTAAATTCCAGAGTTCTAAGGCTAAGGTGCTTAATATGGTCCTTTCCTTCCTTGACTCCTAAAGCTGTTCAGGAGCAGAGGCTCTTTGGTCCTGCAGAGTAGAGCTGTGCAGCTGGGGAAGGGTTGACCTTCTTTCCCTCTCTTAAACCAGAAAGGGCAAAACCTTCAACACTCCTTCCCAGAAACCCACTAAGCAATGCAGTACTCTGAAGATATCCATGAAGAAACTGCCTCGTGAGAAACTTCTCTTGCTGCTGAAATCCATGAAGAAGGTGGTTTTCAATGTCACTGAGCTGCCTTACAATGCTGAGCAGCAATAGCGGCGCCGGTGCATAAACCCACAGTTTATAGCTGTGCAGACACAGGTCAGGTGTGTGGAGTTTTGGGGATTAACAGTTTGAGGACAGTCAAAATCGTTCAGGGTTGTGGAGGGTGGAATTTAAGGAAATGGTTGCTTCAAATCTGAATTCAAATGAAGTGCAGCATCACAGAGGGTACCTGTGAAATATCCAAATAACTACTGATTAATTTCAAAAAACTTGTATTTTGATGATAAACCAAATGAAAGTTTTCAGCACAAAAGTAGAATTTTTTTTTGTTTAAATTGTGAGCACCAGCAATAGAGCATTTTTGAAGAAAGCAGTGCATTGAGAGCAAGACATTCAAAGTGACCGCCTAGATGTGATTGTATCGATGGGACAGAGCCAGATCTGCCTGTAGAACCTGCAGAGCTCTTCCCTTCCTGCTGCAGGTCCCCAGGACAGCCTCTGCCTGCCAGCTGGTGATGGCGTGAGGCGTAACAGGGCACTGTGCTGCAAGCTCTGCTATTCCTTAGACTTCATTTACTCAAATACATTTACAACTCTGCTTAAAAGTATTACCATAAATCATGAAAACTGTGTGGCACGCACACAAAAATAAATGAACCGAGTCTGTTTAGGGAAGTTATATCTCCAGTTATTTCTTATCATGTTTGTTCCTTTAATGAATTTTGCCAATTAGCAATTCATTTGCAGTTGGTGTCCTAGTCATTAGAGTGAATTAGTGAGGTTTTGTTGGTGGAATGTCTGGAACATTAAATAAAAATCCTGTGTCATTCAAAATCTCAAGGGTACTCTGCAGGGAGACCCTCCATAGAAATGGAACTGCCGGGAAAGTGGGGTGGATGTTCTGTTCACCTCGGGAAGCTCATGGCCCAGTTCCTAAGCTGGATTCCTCCTTCAGGGGACAGCAGCCCACGGGGTTGTCCTTCTAGCCTGTGCCTCCCAGGGCAAACACTGCGTCCCAGGACGGGTCAAGGCTCCTCTCTGCATCGGTCTCTGGTGCTCTGTCTTCATGGCCTTGATTCGCACAATTTTCTGTAGCTCTTTATTTATTTTTCTCTTGGTACACACAGCTCATGTGTTTAACGCGGGTTGTTTATAGCAAGGACAAGGGATTACAGTCCTTAAATCAAAAGCGGTGTTGGTGTAATTATAAGCACAGGCTGGTGTTGCAAAGAGGGCTGTAGGGAGAGGCTGTCAAAGGAGAAAAGCATCCAAAATATAGTAACCTCAAAAATCCCAGCTAATCAGTTATCTGACGGGAGCAATCTGTTTCCAGGTGTTATTATTATAGGGGGACTTTAAAGATAATAAATAACAATAATAGTCTAGTATAAGGAAGGAGAGAAAGGGGCAAATGCCATTCACCTCAGAAGCTGTGGCTGCTCACTGGGCATCTCTGAGGAACATAATTTCCTTTCGCCCCTGCTGAGAACTCGATCCAGGACAACACCAAGAACACCCCAGGAGCAGGCTGTAAGCAGGGAGATTGTCCTGGGTGGTGTTTCTGTTAACACAGAGATTGGGCCTGCAGAAATCCCATGTCCCAGCACAGACATCTCAAGCCAGGGAGCTGTCCTCTGTGCCGCCGGACCTGTGGCCCCTGCAGATTAGCTCACTGCTGGGGACTGAGGGCAGGTGATACCTGACTTCAGCACGCTGGCGTGTCTCTGGAAGTCGATTTAAAAGACCAAAGCAAAGAAGGGCTTGCTGAAGTATGCTTGGGCTTATCAGAGCTGTACAGGGCATGAAGGCTTCTCTCCTGCAACTGGGCAGCCCAGCTAACGGACCCTGGCTAACAGATTATCAGCAGCTTTTGAGTAATAGACTGCTCATTTAGTTTTAATACATTTTGCATAGAGAGCAATCAGCCTTCATCAGTCTTAGAGATGAATTGGCTTAGCCAGCTAAATTCTAAAGATATTAGTCCGACAGCAGCCACATAAATCATAACATTTTCTTAATGATGGTAAAATTAAAATATACTCTTGCTTTGAGAAACCAATGAAGCCTTCCTGTTTGCAGGCCAGATCCTCCTGCCTGAATTAAAAGGAAGCTTAATTGATGTGTTTTTAAACTAATCTCACAGCTCTGCTCCTCCTGAACATCTCCAGCGTTCCTTTCTTTGAAGTTAAATTAATTTGTCCTACCTCTTCCTGCTCCACCCTCTAATCTTCAGGAGTGTCAGCGAAGACCTTGGCTTGATATTCATTAGCCAGACTCCCGTGGGGCGTAAGTGGGACACACACAACATCACAGTTGAAGGTTTTGCCAGCTTAATTCTTTGTATTGCCAGTAGTTCCTTGAGCTGGTGGAAGCCTCCCAGCTCTTCCAGCAAACCAAGATCTCCCGTCTGTCCACCTAACCTGGCCGAGCATGAGCTTTGCCCGTGTCTGGTCCTTTGTTCCTGAAGCTAGCTTGAAGTCCAGCATGCTTTTGCCAGCTGCTGTTTAAGAGGGGGGACTCCTGCCTTTAGCTGGAAAGATGGAGTTAGGAGCAGGGGTTGAAGGCAGACTCTCAGGGCTGCGGTAATCACACAAGTGTAGTGTGTCCAGAGCTCTTCAATGAGGAGATGCTTGGCTCTGTTCCCTCTTTGTGTAGCACAATCTGACTAGGCCAGCTCATCGATCCCCCAGCTGCAGCAGAGCTGGGTACATTGACCGTCTTAAATGTTCTGTGTAATTCCCTGGGGGGCAGAACAGTTCTCAGGACCAAGGCCTCTTGCTCTCAGGAATAGCCTCCCGCTGTAAACCATTTCTGTCTTCTGCTAAGCTGTGCCGAGTGTCCTTTCCTTCCTTGGCGTCCCATTACTAGCTGCAGCATGGCACCCACCAAATAAACAAAACTACCTCTTCTTCTGCCAGCCCAGCTCTGGGCTGCCTTGGGGCTTTTCAGCAGAGCCTGTGCAGATTGTGCAGCAGAGCTCTGGGAAGACCTGGCTTAGTAAGGTTCTGCACAGGTTAAGGCTCTGGACCAAAGACTCGACTGAAAATCAAATATCAGATACCTTTGTCAGCCTTTCTTCTGCTAAAACAATCATTTTGTGGTCAACTGTAAAGATTCAGCTGTAAAGATTCAGCTTCTGAAGCACAGAATTCTGCTATGCAGAAACTCGAGCTCTAGCCTCAGGCTACAAAAAAGGACAGAGGTGTCCTCTAGTCCTCGCCCGTACTGGCTGTTTGCACAAGGTTGGGTTTTCCTTTTTCCCTAGAGCTCCTCTGGATCAGATTGGTTTCTTAGAAACCCTCCCCCAACAGTCCTCTTGGTCCTTTGCCGGAGTCTGAATTTGATGGTGGTATCTAGCAAAACAACTAGGTGTTTCTGAGGCTATAGTGTGAAAAGCTCTTTCCCCAGGGTGCTCTGTGGCATCCATAGTGTGATTTTTTTGGCTGAAATGATGTGGTGGAGAAGGCAGGGTTGTCTGGGGTTGCGGAGCTGACAATGGGACGAATTCAGCCATAGCTGAGTTAAGGTCAGTGCCTCCACCGTTGGCTATGTGCCTGCGGTGCTCCTGCCTTCCGAGGAGTTCAGCTGGTGCCTCTTGTCATTTTTCTTGGGGCAGTGAGCACTGTGGGCCTAGTCTGGGAGATTAGGCTTTCTGTTGGGCTGTCTGTTTTGGAGAACTCCAACCTCTGGTTTAGGGGAAGTCAGGTGACTGTAGGACACCCACCCCCAGTGAGCTCACTTGAGAAGCCAGTTTTAAAGGGGAGAAAAAAATGGCTTTTCCTTCAGGTCATTTCCAGCCCAGCGTTGCAGGCTTATGGTTGGTTTGGCCAAGGTTGGGGCCACTGGTCAGTAGGTGGTGTGCAGGGTGGCTGTGGGACGCTCTCACCTCTTGGCTGTTCAGTGGCCTGCTGGACAGCTTGGGCTGGTGCTGGTGATCCCAGGGTGGAGGTGTGAGCTCACCTCCTAGGGCTGCATGTGGAGCGACAGCCTACGACTGTGTGCAGTGAAGTGTTGGACACTGTGCTGTTGAGAATCATTTCCTTCCTGGTCTGTCTTCTAGCACTGCTGGGGAAGGGAACAGCTTTAATTCTTTCTTGGCTATATCCACAGGGCTTGGAAACCTGTTCTCCCTTCCATATTGTGCCAGCAGCGTTTGTGCTGCTTGTAATCTAATAAACGCTTGGTCTGAGCAGCTCGCGCTCCTGCTAGAGCCCAAATGAATGCAGAGGAAGGACCCTGCTAAGTGTATGCATTCTTCCTCTCCTGGCCAGCTCCGATTCCCTTTCATAGCTCACATCTGATGCTTCCTCTCTCACCTAGCCCCTTAGCTCCGATGTAAATGTGTGTTCACACTTCCGCCAGTCAAGTAACTGTGCTCTCTCTGTCTCTCCCCTTTGTTATAAAGCCTGCTCTGTAAATGAATCCCACAGGTCTGGGGCTCAGCAGGTAAAAGGAGAAGTGAGTCTGTTAGCGCATGAGTCTAATCAGGCCGGCTAAAGCGAATAAAGTAGGGCAGCATTGCACATTAGCCGCTGTGTAAATGAGCCCTTTGATGGGCTGGGCACCGCAGGAGAGGGTTTGAAGCCAAGAAGAACTTTTGTTGTTAATTCAGTGACACATGGAAACTGTAAAACAGCGTGTCTTGCACACACACGAGAGAGAAAATAAAAGCCCTCACGACCGGGCTTTTCAATGCCTGCCCTCGGACCTAGTCTGAAAACTTTCAGCCCCTGTCTCCCTCTCTTACCACTTGATTTTCCTTTCTCTCTCTTTCTTTTTTTGTTCCCCCTGCACTATAAAAAGAAAAGCTCTCTTGCCTTTTGAACTAGACGGCTGTGAGTGAGGGCTATCTCTGAGCTGTGTGGCTCTGTTACCTTTGTGTTCTAGATGAAACTGCCAAGCTCGGTGGGACAGAAGAAGATTAAAGCCCTGGAGCAGATGCTGATGGAACTCGGAGTAGGTGAGTAAAG
Source organism: Chloroceryle amazona (assembly GCA_027560015.1). Taxonomy (NCBI): domain Eukaryota; kingdom Metazoa; phylum Chordata; class Aves; order Coraciiformes; family Cerylidae; genus Chloroceryle; species Chloroceryle amazona. Next base: position 9,424 of record JANHFX010014845.1, on the reverse strand, counting down.
GGGGCACGCGAGAGAGAAAGAGACACACAGAGCTAGCCTTTGTTCTTGAGATGGGCTATTTTTTCCCCTAGTAATACAGCCAGTTTCTTGAATAACAGTATGTGAATGGTTTTTAAAATATTTTATGTGTTTAAAAAAAAAAAAAAGAGAGGGTAAAAGCCAGCACAAGATGCACAGGGTTTTGCTGTTTTTTTTGGGGGGGGTGTTTTGTTTTGGTTTGGTTTGGTTTTTTTCCTCTCAGTAGAAAAATGTTTTAAAAGAGCCTTTGTTTCTCTCTTGTTTGGGCCTTTTTAACCATGAAGAGAGGCAGCACAGTATTAGGAAGGCAAATCTCAGCCTTGCCGGGAGAGATACTTCTAAGTGTGTTAGTGACCGCGGCACACACATTGTTCAGGGCTGCCCTGTCTTGCTTTCAAGCTTCGTTTCCTCTTAATTTACTGCTCATGGTGGCAAGTCCAAAATGCGTCTGGGACTGTTCATCCCCCCTTTATAGGCTGCATGCTGTGTGAAAATCTGGAGCATCTCTGCTGAAAGGCAAGTAAACACACATCCCTCGCTCTTGAACTCCGGTGTCTTAGGCGCAGAAAGAAGGGTTCACTTCACACGTACAGTACTGCTCGTGGCTGGAGGGGAAGAAGTGCAGCCCATGGCTTGCTGCTGCCCTCCATGCACTGGCTACAGCCCGCACGCACTACAGCTCCCAGCATGCTGTGCCCCTTGATTAGTCACCTCGTGATCCCTTTTCCTCCCTGCTTTGGCTGGGGGAATTTTGCAAAATAGGATAAGGAAAAAAAAAAAAAGCCTTACTGGTGATTTACAAGAGATTACTGAGCCTGCTGCCAGCACTGACTTCTGTTAACTTTTGTTAGCTTTTTGGGTCAACTGGTTTATGGCTTGACCTGTTGTGTCAGAGACTGTGTGTGGTTCTGAAGGCCTCCTGGGGCTGGTGAATGTGGCTCAAACAGGGTGGTTTCCCCTTTCTGCTTTAAAACTAAGGGAGTTAATGGCTTGGCTTGCGAGGCAAGCCTTGGGGAAGGATGCAAGTGCTTGTTAGAGCTCGCTTTCCATGAGGGTACCAAGGGCTTCCTGACTCCCCACTCCTACCTTACAAAACACACATCTCGTGAGGGCTTCTTGGTGCTCCAGCCCTGCTGTCCCTTTGGGTGGAGGAACACCCCTGGCTTTGGGTGGAGGAACACAGTGCAAGCAGGAAGGGGTCGTGTGGGCAGCTCTGTGGACAGGGGGCCACTGCTGTCTGTCAGGACAGATGTGCAGAGCTTCATCCGTTACTTCTGCAGAACGTGCTCTGTGTATGCATACGATGGGCTGCAGCAGAACCTGGGGGGGGGAGTGGTGATCTGCCAGCCCCTGCTACAGGCAGTCCAGGTCTGCATTGAAACATGTCTGCAACGCAGCAACAGAGCAATTCTGTGTCCCAGTCCTACCCTGGGAGGAGTAACAAGAGAGGCAAGGAGCTCAGCCTGGCCACCCCTTGTTGGTGAAGGTGTAGGAAACAGCAGAAGCTCTTCTGTCCAGTGTGCGAGGACTTGTTCCCAAGACTGAGCTCCCTTCCTATGACCTGATGGGCAGCAAGGTTCGGTTGTCTGGTCTGATCTGCGTCTTCCATTGTCCTTCACTTGCCAAGTCCTGGACTTTGCAGATTCACCCTTAGGCCTTGGCCAGAGCCAGAGGACAGCCTGGAAATTCAGGTCTCTGTCCCTTAGGGGTGCTGGTTGCTTAATGGTCCCTGTGATGGCAGTGAGGCTTTTGGCACATCTTTGTGGGAGTGAATGGGCAGCCAGCACCTTTCTGGCTGTAAGGTTATATGTCTGGGTGTTTAACAGACCCCCCCTTTTTTTCTCCCTAGATCTCAACCCTATGCCCACAGAGGAGATTGTGCAGATGTTCAACGAGCTGCGGAGCGACCTGGTGCTGCTGTACGAGCTGAAGCAAGCCTTTGCCAACTGCGAATATGAGCTGCAGATGTTGCGGCACCGCTATGAGGCCCTGGCCAAAGCTGGTAGTATTGGCCCCCTCAGTGCAGAAGGTGCCCATCCAGACGGCCAGGCAGGGCTTGGCATTGAGGAGGGCAAGGGAGATGCCAAGGACCAGATCATTGATGTAGTAGGAGCACCACTGACCCCCAACTCGGTGAGAAGGAAGGTTGCGGGGGCAGAGCAGGGAGCGCTCAGGTCTCCGACGCAGATGCCCTGACCAGCGCTGGGGATGCCACCCTGCTGTCCTCCAGGCGTGCGTGTCCAAGGGAGCACAGCACACCTCTTCCCCCCAAGTCCTAGCGCTGCTCTCTGGGCTTGTCTTCTGTGCTGGACAGTGTTCTTGGTGCTATAGGTGGGGTCAGCAGGGCTTTCTACATCCTGCATGCAGGCAGATGGCTTGACGTGGGTGCCACCGTGATCCAAAGCGGCAAGGCTTTGGGTGATGAGAGCTTGCACTAGGGCAGCAACAGTGATGCCAGTACAGCTGCAGGCCTGAGGCATTTTCCTTCTGGACACAGCCCCGTAAGGGCTGCTCAGCAGCGGGAAGCGAGCAGGGAAAGCAGTCTTGAGATGATGAGCTGTGACCTGCCCAAGTCCCTGGAGTCCAGCAGTAGCCCTGCCTGGAGCAGGAGGCTTGGGAAGGAGACAGGTGTTTGAAGAGCAAAGGAGCGTTCTTAACCCTGCTTCCAGTGCTGAGAAAGGAAAGCGAGCCCTAGGGGGTCTTCCGCTGCGAGCCCTGTGACGGTGTCCTGTGCGTGCACCTCTGCAGGATGCAAATCACCAGCCTCTCCTCCCTGCCTCCGTGAGGGCAGGCTGCCCAGCCCCTCACCACTGCCTCAGGGCTGAGGCTGTGCCTGGGGATCAGCTGAGGTCGCTTTCCCCTCTGTGCAGTCCCCTGGCACAGCCGAGCTGAACTGCCTGATAAAAGCTGCCCATCTCTACACCGTGGCATCCCCGACGCCTCAGACATACTGCCCCTGGTAGCGGCACAGACCTTTACTTTCTAAAGTGTATGATGTATTGCAGGATACTGAGAACACCTTCTCTGTCAGCAGCAGAGGCGACACGTTGATCTGGACTTGAGTCATGTCCTATTTGATTGTGACAATATGGAGTCGTAAGGAAGCGTTCCACCGAGACAGGTTCATGTTTGCAAAGGAGTCTTCTGAATTTTTTTATTCCCTACCGCATTCCATTTGCAATCTCACCCCTCCCTGCGATCCACAGTGTCCTGGTTTGCAGACTTCTTGGGCTGATTCGCAGCACACTTGCTGTCCCTCGACACTTTGCTTGTTGGGAAGGTGGGAGAGGTGGTGGCGGTGGCAGCCGTGGCTGCTGAAGGAGGGAGACCCTGTGTGTCTCCCGGACCGCATTGTTCCTCAGTGCCACCTCCTGGAACTGGAAACAAAGGGGTGGGCCCAGGCAGCACAGAGAGGGTTAAACTGACCTGGTCTCTGACATATTTGAAAGAAATATAATCAAGTTAATTCACTGCAAGGCAAATTCAGTACCTAAAGGGCCCCCATGTTAAATACAGCACTGACCTTTACCAGCTGATTACACAAAGACGACACAATTAGATTAGTCCAAGACAAAAGGTCAAGCACATTCACACTGTGACCATTTTGTGCTACCTTTTGAGGGGGGAAAAATTGCATCCCAGCTGCAGGGGTATCTCGGAGAGGAGGGAAAGGGGGCTGCTGTACCACAGTCTGCCTGGCTCAGGCATGGCTGGAGAGTAGGCAGGGCCTGGCATTGTGCTTGCCCTGAACCTCTCCTGTGGCTCTGAGCAGCGTGGCAGGGGAGAGACCAGCAGCCTCCGGCCCACAGCCGGCTTTTCCGAGCACAGGCTGGGGAGTGGAGGCTCTGTGGGTGATGCACCTGCCCTGCCATCTCCACAGTGGGCAGGAGCGGCCCCAGTGCTCCTCGCTCAGTCTTGCAGCTAAACTTGGCCTCTGGAAGATCCGCAGGCTGGGGTCAGCTCTGAGAAGCGGGGTGGCTGGGGCAGTTGCTGCCTGGTGGGCTGCACACCCGTGGCCCCATCCTGCACAGCGCTAAGCCTGGGGTGTCCCAGGCCCCGGTGCAGTGGGGGTGGTGTGGGCAGTGGTGGCCCAGGGCAGGGTGCTGAGGAATCAGCTGAGGGCTGTTCCCTGCCCCAGGGCCCTTGCAGCAGCTGTAGACCTGCTGGTGGTGCAAGCAAGCGGCTCTGCAGAGGAGTGCAGCGGTGCTTTGTAGTGGCAGTTCCCTCCCTCACCTCCTGTTGGTGACACTATGCCCTTCTCCTGCTTTTGGGTGACACCTTGCCCTTCTGCTTGCAGGTGACACCTTGCCCTTCCCCTGCTTGCGGGTGACACCTTGCCCTTCCCCTGCTTGCGGGTGACACCTTGCCCTTCCCCTCACCAAAGCTGCTTCGGTGGTTTAACCCTGCCAGGTCAGCCTTGAACTCCTGAGTTCAAGTGTGTGCTTTGCCACTTCGCTGCCAGGGCCCTCGGGGGAATCGTTTAATCTCCCTGCTTCAAATTCCTCTGGGTTGAAGAATCCCCCAGCGTTGCCCGTCCATGGCACTCCACATGTTGGATTAAGTCTGGATTAGTTCAGCCTCCAAACCACCTGCTCCCCTGAAGCCCTGTTTGTTTCCCTGGAGAGAAGCATCTTGCTCCCGGTGTTGGGGGGAGCGAGTAGCAAAGCCAGGAATAGGACTGGGAGTCCCGAGTCCCCAGCCCTGCCCAGCATGCCTGGATTCCTTTCCAGGAATTGCAAGTGGATGAGCAATGGCACAAGGGGCAGGGTCTTTTGATCCTGCTGCGGTGACAGCAGTCTGCCACTGTCCGCCTTGGCCAGCAGCGGGACACCTCAGCGGGCTGTTTTAGCCCGGGTTAGGAGAGGCACCTGTCTGTTGGAGCAGCAGGAAGCCTGGCACTGTTCTGCAATGTCCACCACATCCCTCCTACCCTGGCTGCCTGCTCACCCTCTCCCAGGGGTCGCAGTGCCCATTGCTGACCATTAAAGCTGAACTGGGATCCCCCCAGTGCCGTCTGCCGCTGACCCCGGTAGGGACTTTCCTCGGGGCCTTCGGGAGGTGAAAGGTGAGCCGAACTCGGAACAAATTAGTTCCAAGCAGAAGTTCAGCCAGTTACTCTAGATTGGATGCTTTGATTTCCGCAACTCAGACTCCACTCAGTGATCTGTAATGAGTGACTCTCAGAAATCCTCACATTGCAGCACTTTGTTCCTGAGCTCACAAGTCAGCCCATTAATGGGTAAAGGAAAGGACCTTGAGTCTAAGAAGTCTCGGGTTCAGAGTCAGAATTATTTGACTTTTAAGCTTCCTTTATCTGAACTCCTGCTGACTTCTTGTTTTCTGAGCCTGTTTGAAAGCTAGAAGTTACATTGTTAAGATCAAACATTCTCTCTTTCCAGATGGAGTTACAATATCTGCCTTTTATATATA
>JANHFX010014844.1:5187-17966 GCA_027560015.1 Chloroceryle amazona | reverse complement strand
GCAGCCCGGCAGGCCCGCCGGCAAACTTGGGAAACTTTCCCGAGGGTTGTGCAGGGCTACCGCGCCATGTCCGCCCGGCGTCCCGAGGAGGCGTCCGCCCGGCGCGGCCAGCCGCAGGGCCCCGGCGACGCGATGCGATGCGATACGGTTCGATACGATGCGGCTCCGCTCGCCTCGGCCGCCGCCCGGGCCTTGCCGGGGCGGAGCGGGGCCGGGCCGCGGCTGGGCGCTGGCCTCAGCCGGCCGCAAGGTCGCCGCACTCACCGGACTTGTTGCTGGTGGCGGTAGCGGTGCCGGTGCCGGCGGCGGCGGCGGCGGGGGAGCCGTTTGCAGCAGAGCCGTAAATCAGGCCGAGCGCGCCGCCGCCGCCGCCGCCACGCGCTCTCGCCGCCCGTCCGCCGCCGCGGGGCGGGGCTGAGGCGGGGCGGGGAGAGGGGAGCGGAGCGGCCGCGTTGCTCTGGGGCCGGCTGGCAGCGGGGCTCCGGTTCCCGCCCGCTTGCTGCTGGGGGCCGGTGAGGGCCGCGGGAGAAGGCCCGGGGGCAAGGCTCAGGGATGGCTGAGGCCAAGCGGGTCCGACAGCTGCGGTGCTTCCCCTCCTGCCGCCGCCGGCCTTGGGCTCCTGGTGGTTGGGATCTGAGGAGATCCCGTTAGCCGTCCGGAAAAAGCAGCGAGCAGTACGCTGGGAAGATGCTGAAACAATTAAAAGTGTGTAAGCAGCAAGGCCAGACTGAGGCGTGCAGCTGAGTGTAAACTGGCCTTGGCTTTTGGGGAATCATAGAATGCTTTGGGTTGGAAGGGACCGAAAAGTCACTTATCTCCACCTCCCTGCGGTGACCCGGGACACTTGCCACTGGATCAGGTCGCTCAGAGCCCCTTCTAGCCTGACCTTGACCGTTGCCAGGGCTGGTGCATCGAAGATCTCTTTGGGCAACCTGCGCTAGTGTTTCACCACCCTCACTGGGAAATATTTCTTCCTTCTCTCTACTCCCAATCCATCCCAGATAGAAATTTATGCAGGATCTCCATGCTGCCAGTGGGTCCCCACGACAGGGAAAAGGCTTCAAAGGGTTTTGGTTTTTTTTATACCACGGATGTGTGTTTATTTTTACAGCTTTTCAGAGATGTGAGCAAGGCTGGTTGTAGAGTAGCAGCCTTTTTGAGGTAATAGTGAAAATATTGCTCTTCTAAAACCTAGTGCTTGAGGCCACAGGGGTAGTGTGCTGCAGATTTTTCTTTTAAATGATTTTATTTCTTTATTGCCGTGGGAGAAAGCACTGCGGTGAAGTTTAGTTCTCTAGTAGTATATCTGTTCCTTGAGTGCAGTATGCAGGCAGAGTCCTGAACACTGAGAAAATCCACCTGCATTGATAGACGCCTTTGATGTGATTAAGATGTTGTTCCCAGTGATTCACCAGATGGCACATCAAAGGAAGTTACTCAAGTTGCATTTCAGAGCTTCAGCTAATCTCTAAAGTGTGTGGGCTTCCATCCAGGCTGCAACGCTTTGCACCAGTTAGTTGCCCTGCATTACCTTGCCTAAATGTGGTGATTTTCCCTTCACCCCTTCCCGTCACCGAGCAGTACCAGGAGACAGAAGGGAGGTCATGAAGGAACAGTTTTGAACCGTGTTTACCTCCAAATGTGGGGTTCCTGACTATTCCTTTGAGGGAGGCCAATGTTGGCAGGACCAGATGTACGGATGTGACCCTGATTTCATCAGTGAGAGCCCTCTTGGTCTTAGGAACAGAAAACGTTGCTGGCTTTGAAGGAGGTCATTGATCTGCAGCCCAAGCTATGTGGTTTTGGTCAGTTAGATCTGAAATCCAGCAACCCTCCAGCCCCAGCAATTCTTATTTCAAGATTTACCAGGGTTTAATTGCATTCTAAATACTTGGTTTGGGGGGATTGATATGCAGCTCCTTATCTCTTCAGTTATTTACTCCTGATGCTCCCATTTGGATGTGCAGATCCGTAGTTCTCTCAGCATTCAGAGAGGAACAATCTCCCCTTGGTATATCACCCAGTGTGCTTCTCTCAGTGAACGACTTAGATCAGCCATTACATGTCTGAGCTTCATCCCCTGTGATTTAAAGCTGGAGTGGGTAGAATCTATTACTTAAACAAAGCCCAAATTTACACAGCCATAATGTATGACTCATCTCTGAAACACTGCCAAGTGCTGGGGAGGCATTATCCAGTTTATTTGTATGCAGCTCTGCCTTTCAAGATCTCTTTAAACGCTTTGCAATAAGATTTCCAGAAGGATAAAAGTCAGTTAAATGAAACCAGCAGGTACCAACTTGTCTGGTACCGCAAGGGAGGTGGAATATTCAGAATATTTAGCCTTTATTTTTTCAGGTGGTGATCTACTGGGTCTCATAGTCGCTGATTTGGGCTGGAGACTGATTATCTGACCTCTTCTTATTTTGAGGGTTCCTACAAGCTTAAAAATCCTATTTCAAAATTGAAGTAAATTTTGTTTGGATGGTAATTCCACTCTGCTAAAAGAAGAAGTTTTATAAAATCAGTTTGCTTTTCAAGAGTTATCCTCGTTGTTTATCTTCTGTTTGGGTTTTTTGGTTGGTTGGTTGGTTGTTTTTTTTCTCATCCCAGAAAATAGGTGAGTCAGTTTGTTTTTACTTGCAGCCACATTCCCCTTCAGGCTCTCGATGCCAACGCATTTGTGGGGGCCTTTTTCATGTGGTGTAGAACTGGATTCACTACTATCACTTTGGCCGCATTCATCAACCTCCAGTTTCCTTTGGTTACTGGTTTGCTTTGAGAAAAAGTGTCAGAAATTTTTGTGTCTCCTCTTCATGCCCATGCTCCCCACCCAGATCTTCACTGTGTGATGTAGCCGGTTTACAGGACACGCGAGTCTGCACAGAGTTTCTCTTGGGGAAGTTTTCCTAAACATATATGGATATATAAAGATAGATGCACACAACTGCACATCCCTTGTGCTGCATACAGATGGGATTGTGAGTTTGGCTCTGACAAGTAGCACAGCTCCCACCCCATTCCGCTGTAAAATCTCTGCCCAGAATCGGGAGGGCTTTTCAGCTCGGTTAATCTGTACGCTGGGAAGTGCCGTGTTTTCCTTGATGTTTTTAGTGTGAACCACAAATGCACGTGGTAATTTGAATTGCCGAAGCTTACCTGGATTTAATATTTACCATCTCCTCTCTCTGTTTATTGAGAGGGAGTTTAAGTGAGTAATAAAATCTAAGGAAACACCTTAGATGGAAGTGGTGCTGTAGGTTGGGATTCATCTTAGTTTTGCATGCAGATATATTTGGGATATAGCAAACATACAACAAAGTTTATTTTCCTGCCACGGGCGCACATACCAACCCAGTAGGAACGAGACTTTTTGTGGTGTGTTTCCAGCCTACTGATTGCGTTTGGCTCTGCTTGCAGAGAGCGAAGAGGAAGGAGGAGACCGTGAATGTACATATTGCGTCGGTGTGACTCTTTGGTGCTGGTTAGTTGTTGCCTCCTCTTTCAAGGAGCCTTCAATCTGATCACTGAAAGTCAATTTATGGCCTTCTGAAAAGAGGGAAAAAAAAAAAAGAAGTCAAGTGTGTGTTTTCAAGTGAGTTTTGTTGTCACAGCAACAAGAGAGGCAGCTCTTAGTCCTGCTGGAGTTTATCCTGCGCAGTTTGCAGCTGGCTTCCAGCCTTTCTGCAAACTCACTAGGGTTCCGATAGCTAACCCCTGGCTGCAGTTGACTTCAGAAAGGAGTTTAGCTTTCTTCTCCTCTGCCCATACTGTTGCATGGGGTTCTGGGTCAAAAACAGAACAAAGATTCTCTTCTGTGTTGGTTTGCACCATTTAGCCCATACCTGGTGAGAGTTGTCAGGTGTGAGATGGCCGTGGGCATATTTTCTAAAAGACAGAAGAACAAGGTGGGTAGGAGTGTCAGCACTGGGGCTGCTCTGCGCTTCAGCCATCTTGACTTTTTCTCTACAGAAAGTTACTTAATTTAGTTAGGAGGATAAACAAAATATAACTAATACTTCTCAAGAGCGGAAAAGTCAGGAGGACCTGCTTTTCAACTGACTCACTCTTTACCGTGCTTATTTTGAAGGGGAATAAGAACATACCAAGTTTCCAACATCTTTTTTTTGTTTGTTTTTTTTGTTCAGGGAATGAAAGTCTAAGCTCTTTGTTGTAATGTGTATGAGAATGATATGGAGCCTTTTAACAAAGCCATCTTCTTGTCCCCAGAATGGATTCTTTACTCGGTGTGCAAAATCTGGTCCACACACAGAGAGGAGATAGCAGGTTTACGGGTCTTGTGCAGGATTGGGTGCTAGCAGGCTAATGCCAAGAAGTCTGGCAGCCCATTGTGCAGGGCAGAGAATATTTATACACTGAAAGATGAGATTAAGTTATGTTGTATCGATTGCCCCTGATTAGCCCGGCACCGAAATCGATAAGGGTGTTTTGGTTTGGGGTTTGATTTAACAAAGATTTACTGTAAACTGACTCAAGTAATATTCTCAAGGGGGACCTCCACCTCTTCTTGTTAATTGATGCTGAGGTGGGGCGTTCCCATCCCTGTTGTTATCCATGCATTCTGTCCTGGAGCCAGTCTATCAGCCCAGCAGTTATCACCCTAAGCAAGTCATTCTGAGTCCCTTTAACAATCTTGCTCCTGCTTCTCACACTGGCAGCCTTTTGAAATCTTCCACGGTGAAGCAGAACCTCTGGCAACGTGTATGGATTTTCTGGCTTATAGTTCATAAGCAAGTTTTGGTAACATCTAGTGCACGCAGGAGACTCTTGGGGGAGTTGTGCGAGCGACTCAGCCTTGATTTGCCCATCCATGGCCCTATCTATGCGGAAATGTCACATGAGGAGATGCGTAGATGGCTCAGCCCTGAGTTGTCCATAAGCCCCAGACCAAACAAGGCAATGCTGCACCATACCGAGGACCAAAACCTGAGCTGAGTGTTGAAATTTCTCAGTAAATGGTATGCCCCGAGTCTCAATTCAAACCACTAATCTTCTTCATGAGAAAGTAAGAAAAAGAGACTCTGGAGGGCTTCAGTGGTGGTTTCAACTAGAGATTTTTGTGCTTTCAGACAGCATAATCCAATCAGACATAGTTTTACCACAACCACCTGGAAGGTTTCAGCCACAACCTTGTGTATTCAAACTGTATAATCAGTCATGTAAACCAGGGGATAAAATTCTTAAGGTTTAGCTTAGGAGTTGGGAGTTGCCTCTCCAAAGCTCAACTGTTTGGAGACCCTTCCCCCTTGGTCAGAACATCGCCCGAGGTGACTTTTCTAAGATTAAGAGCCCTTACCTGGAGTGATAGGCAAATATTTAGTGTGCTCTTAAGTTTGCAAACGCGGGTGATTAACTAACACCTACTATTATCATATTTAGCACGCTTTCTCATTTGTTATAGTGTATTCTTGCTTTTAAGTTGTGACCGTGCATTCTTCCATTGCATCCATAAAAACCTGCATTAGTGGCATATTAGATTTCAAATACCTGGTTTGCTTTCAAATAAATCATTTCCTTAAACCTTCCAGTCCAGTCTTTGCCACAAGCAAGAGGTCTGATACTTGGGGACAAGTAGCAGCAACTGAACGGGGTCAGGACATCACTGGTGGCAGTGATATATTTGCAAAGAAATCACGTGCATCTTGTATTGTCAAAGTGTAATGAACTGAGAAAACCAAAAGGAACTTGGACCAGTCAAGAAGACCGCTCTCCTCAGGAAGGAAATTACAGAACAAGCAAGCTATAACTACAAAAGGGATTGATAGACAACTTTCATCTAGAAGAGGAAGAAGCAGCCTAAAGTCCACCCAGAGGACAGCAATGGGTGACCACCAGGGGGTCCTGAGAGACCCTCTGAAACCCCTCCGAGACTCTACCCACGTGCATAATGACTATGCAAATATTATCCTTAGTCTGAGGAGATGGAATGAATTTGTATAATCATTCTAGGAATTTTCATACATATGTATATGATGGGGTAATATAAACAGCAGCGATGAAGCAATGCATGCCTCTTAACGCTGTCTCAAATTAGTAAGTGGTATTAAGAGGTTTCTTTCTGATTTTGGTAACAGCAGCGAGGGACAAACCTAGCACAGCTCTCCAATCGGGACAGGATGTTTTAGATGTCAGCAACGAACTGGCCTGGCATAAACCATATGCACTGAAAGAAGGCAAAACATAGCAGAGAGGTGTACAGAAATTGTTCTTCCTAGAGCTCTTCCAAAAAGAGGCAGAATCTGCAGCACAGAGGGGGTCATTTGGTCTTGGAAGAAGCCGCCCCACTCAAAAAAAAAAAGAGGCTGAAAGAGAGCAGAATCTTTACAGAAATATTTCTCCCTACAGTGAAGCCTTTTCCTCGTTGGGACTTATTAAAATATAGACATTTTCTCCAAAGGCAAGAAAAGTACAAAGCACACCATCAAAGCAGAAGATTTTTAAGCTATTTCATTCTGATAGTGTTCTTTCTGCAGTGTATGTTGGATGGTAAGGAACATCTCTCTTAAAAGTTCATACCACATGCCTTCCACTTTTGAGGAATTATGTGTGAAATAAATCACACTGATTTCCCAACTGAGAAAGTGCCCAGAAAGGTCATAAAAGGACTGAGAACTGCCACCTATAACTAATTGGCTGCCTTGGTGCCTAATCCTATGTGCTGGGGCTTACAAAAAGAAAAGAATTTACATAAGCAGAGACATAAATAGAACAACGTTAAACTGTGGTGACAAATTCAGTCCTCAGCCATATCCAAAGATGCAGGACAGCAGTCCTGAGCCCTGTGGGAAGCAGTGGGGCTGTGCTTCTCCTTCCCCTGTTCTGCCACAGCCCTGAGACCTGTGATGGGGGCAGAGGGGACTCTGCTTTTAGTAGCAGTATCTGTTGTCAAGGAGGTGAGAGACAGTTGCCTTTAAAGCAAAGGTGTTACCTTTGCCTGGAGTTTGCATTTGGCTTTGAATAGCCAGGGAAAAATCACACGGAAAGCACAGCAAGTGGCCGTGTGTGGGGTGGATCATTTTTCACCGTGTTTTAAAGATCTCTTGCGAGATGGAAAATGATGTCAGGGTGTGTTTATCCAGTTGCAAGTACCAAACAGGGAGTTCTCCTCTTGTGTGGGAACATCAGAGATGTACCATTGCTATAAGGAACACGCTGACAAAGCAAGAATTCAATTTCTGCAGAAGGGAAGAACTGTTTCACTTCTTTGATGGACAAAAGAGCTACTAAAGGCCACTCGATAGAAGTTCATGTCCGAGTTGTGGGGAATCTGCCTTTCAAGTATAGTCTAACTCAACTAAATGTGAAAACAAGGCAGAATGAGCCAACAACCAACACTGAACCGAACAGGCAAAGCCTCCACCTGGTCCTACTGGGAAAGACACCAAATATCACATAGGAACACAAAAGACAGTGCAGATCTGCATCTTTAATGCCACCTGAAAGAATATTGATTTTATTGGATGTTTAGGGACAATTTGCTTCTATTCCTTCATGCTTTCTCATCTTTCCTCTTTTCTCTTCTCTGATATTCATAGGAACAGTTAATTTTCTAGATTGTGTCCTGTGTAAGGGGATGGGGGATCAGCTATTGCTGCCCTGGAAGAATGACTGGTAGGCTGGAGGCTCCTGGAACTGGGCAATGAAGGGCATTAATGGGACTTTCAAAGTAACTGGAAAGGGGCTCCCTTAAACCAACAGTGTCCCTGTATGGTGAGGAGGAGGACACGATCTGCAATAAAGGGACGGACTTAGAAGGAAAGTACAGAGCACGCTCTTCCTAAGTACTAGTGAGATGAAAGAGGTTGGTTCTGGCCGGTGTTTTAGCTTTGCTGGCAGTGTTTAATATTCATGTCACGCTCGAGGTACAGCTCAAACTGGAGCAACATGGTTGCACAGCCATTCTGAAATCCTTCGCCTCTTCTGCAACAGGTTGCACGTGTCGAGGACAGAAATTTGTTAGAGGGTGAAATTCACGTGAGCACATGGGGCCAGCAGAAAGGCAAGGCGTTGTTTGTCCCTTGTTGCAGCCCTGCTCTTGTCGGAGCGGTTCTTGTTGCGGGAGCGTTGGGTGTTAGCTCGCCGCAGAAACAGGCCTTTATTTACGGCCTAGCTTAAAACACTGTCTTGAGTAGTGAAAAATGAGGCCTGAGGTCATTGTCCTTCAAAGGACGTTTTTATTGTTGTAATGAGCGCTACCCTTTGCAATTGCTAAATCTGAAGCGCTCAGAGTGAGGTGATGAATCCTTTTTAATATTTGCCACTTTGAAGGCACTGGTGGTTAGCGTCTGAGCAGGTTCAGCTAATGGTTTTACCCACGAAGCAGATTCTTTTCAAAAGAAAGCTCTGAAGTCAATGACACGTTCTTATTCAAAGTGCAATGAACTGAACTATATATGCAGGTAGTAAACAGGCAACACCATGCTCTAGTTTATTTCAGCAGAGAGGTGTCCTTGGGAAAGTTAAGTGAAAGGCACAGTCCTTGCGACATGTGCTCCTGCCACAGCCACACCGGCAATGAAAACACAGCAACACGTGGTTTGAAAGATCCGTAAAAGCTGATATGTGAAGAGATTTCCAGAACCAGATGTTTTCACATACACATCTGTCTTTCAGGCAGTAGGCCTTGCAGGCTGTGTGACCAGAGACTTCTAGCTCTATATGAGGCTGGAAACTGGAAGAATGCAACTTCACCGCAGGAAAAAACAAACAAACAAACAAAAGTATTATGATGTGGTGCTTTCTACCTTTTCCTCAAATTTCTTGCCCCCAGTTGGCTGTGAACTTCATATAATTTTCAGCCAAGAATCCTTCCACAGGGATTAGGAACAGAACCCAAACTGCTCCCATCCAAATGGGGCTTGCTCCCATCTCCAGCTTGATTAATTCCTAGGTGAGCCTTCCCAGCATGTGAAATTCCCCCCCCCAGCTTCTCTCCAAGGTTTACATGAAATCTGCTGTGCTAGCCAGGATCCAAGTTAGGGCACATTGTCAGCTTCCCTTTCTCTGTCGAGACATTTTATCCTAAACTCAGGCTATTTGGCTAGATCAGTAAATTTAGTTTAGAAATGCCTAGAGGTGAAACCACTCGCAACAAGAGAATGATTCATCCCTTACAAAAATCTGAACCCTCAGAGATGAAGCCTGTTTGCTATGGATGACTTTCTAGCCAACTCTTGAGATGACTGCCAGTAAAAATTCAGTTGGTGGCATGTAAACTAATATGGTGCTAATTATGTGTGGAAGTCATTACCCCTAAAATGGTCAAAGAAGGAGTTGTTCTCCACCGACTTAACGATGCCATGTAGTAAGATCATTTAGAAGGAATGAGTAAAAATTTGTGTGACTGAGGTGGTGATGAGAAAAACCTGTTCAGATGAGTAACGTGTGTAGTGCCTGCATGAAAGCTGCCAACAAAGTTCTGGGTGCTTCAGTGCACGTTGGTGCCAATCACCTGCTGAAATCAATTCAGCAAGAGCGTGTACTTGGCTGTGTAGCAGGCAGATGTAACAACACACGTGTGTGTGAAAGAACACGTCCCTCCCTCAAAGTGTGGAGAGAGATGTATGTACTTCGAGCTACACAAAGGGCAGCTGAGGAGCAAGAACTCACTCTGCCTTTCAGAGCTCCCTCATGGACTGGCAGATACTGTATGGCAGAGGAGGGGTACTTTTCAAAAATTAAGAATGTATTTTAAGTGTCCACACTATGATGTAAATAAAGTAAAAATGGTCTTCACGGTAGGTAGTAGTTTGCTTTTGCTTGCATTTTCAGTCACAAAATCTAATGTCCATAATATGTCAGCAGGATGACTCAGTGTTACAGAGATTGTTGATGAAGACATTCTGAACTGGGAGAGAATAAGAGAAAGAAGAGGTTTTCACTCTTTGGTTAAAACTGCCTACTGCGGGCCTCAGCGCACGAATGCTGCGTGCACAACTGCATTTGGAAATTACCTTAAAAAAGGTGATCCTCTGTGTCCCAAGTCCGACTTGGATATCTTCCCCTCTGGGTCTGCTTTAACTGCTTAAAGAGCCTGTTATGAAAAATGTACTTGATGTTTGTTGGGTTTTCTTTAAACAGCCTGATTACATTTTGATGACACTGTATAAACACACAGTTAGAATCAAGTGCTAGAAATAGCTGCCTAGAACTCAAACTGATTTTTAAAATAAGCAAGTAAATATGTGCATGTAAGTCATGCGTGCATCCAGGCAGAACTAGTTATTTTTATTCTTGTAGATGAAATTGTCTGTAAAAACATGAGGTGCTATCTACTGTTACCATTATTTATAATTTAAAATGCTAACAGTGACACGAAGTGTTGTCTCAGCTCATTTAACAGGCCATGAAACAGTTAGAAGGATGATAGAAATCTCTGACAAGCCAACCTCAGGTAAAATGTAGTTACTCAGATTTGCTACTCAACCCCTGCTTTTTCATAACGGTGAGTAAAAATGGGTCATCTTATTCGGTAAGAAATGCTATCCTTAGCAAGAAATGTTGCCATCTCACGTCGAGGTGAACATAGGCATAGCCCAAAGTCATCCTCTCCCCATGGTTTGACTTCAAGGGGAAAAAATAGCTGGACTTCTTCCTTCAGTGAAGCCTTGGTGAGCTTGAAGAAGGTGTGCTGCCCGCCACCTCAGCTGAGAGCTTTTCCAGGGCACGGTGTCATCTCCTGCAGCTTTCTCTCCCTAGATCTTTCTACCTTAGGAAAAAGATATTTTAATCCCTTTTACACGTGACTGGACAATTTTGATCCAAGACTGGGGTGATTCAGTAAAAAATAATCACCTGTATAAAAGGTGTAATCTCTGACACTGGGCTTATTCCCAGGAACAGCCTCACATCTCTGAGCGGGCTCCAGGAATCGGCCGTGCCGCAGTAGATGCTGTTTGTTGCATTGTGGCTCTTCTGAGGTTTCATAGAAGCAAGTTACTTAACTCTTGCACTCCGAGGGGGAGAGCAAAGGGCTCTGCCTTTCCTCTGGTCAATGCTGGCAGGAAAAATCCACAGCTGAGTTTGGATTTAGGGGGAAGTTTGGTGGAGACGTGGGGACTGGGGATGCTCAGAATGGAAAAATTAACTAGCATTTCTAAAAATGTACATCCTTTTATCCCTATGGATGTATTTATTTAATCTGAACCTCTGAGTGGATGAACTGCTCAATAGTTTTTCGGTAGCTCTGTGAGAAACAGGACAGAATTGCAAGCCGGGTTTGCCTTAAGGACCAAAGACTTAAGGTCTCCAATAGAAATTTCCAACCACAAATGGCTATTATGTTGCTTCTCAAAAGTATATTGATAGTAATGATATTCTTTGGGTTTTACTGTGTTATTTTCATGAAATAACATTTGTCTTAATCCTTCTTGCTTTGGCTTGCTCTCTGTCTTGGCCTGATCTGTACGAGACATGCCCGTTTATGCAGCTGGTACCCAACTCAGGACTTAGAAAAAACATAGCTTTGTGCCAAGGCACAACGAACTACAGAGCTATTCAGGGTGGTTATAGCCCTCAGTGTAACTGGGAAACTACCGAGACAAACAAATCGCTTGCTGATCAACAACATTTCTTAGGGCAAATTCTCACGGTGAAATTAATCTGAGAACACCTGAAATAATAAGAGTTTAAGATATTCTGGTCTCTGTGTCTAATTATCAGAGAAAGGCTCATTTAGGCACCTGCATGTTTTAGAATGACTTCTTCAGTGACTGACTCCATGACTACCTTAGAGAAGATACCTACTTGACACTGCTCAGTGAGGTAAAATGGAGCCTGCAAACCTCTCTCTTGCTGTTGTTTTCACCTTGGTAGAGAGGGTTGGGCTTTAGCTCACTGTTGTTGGCCACATGATTTATTTTCATCTTATCCAATCAAAACTGAAGTGAAAGCACGTGACAGTAAGGGAGTTACCCATATTTAATGTGTTTTGCAGGACTACTTGTTGACCTTCTGTCCAGCTAAGATGAATGGAAAGACTTGATGGAATCATAGAATGCCTTGGGTTGGAAGTGACCTCTAAAGGTCATCTAGGACAACCCCCCTGCAGTGAGCAGGGACATCCTCACCTAGAGCAGGTTGCTCAGAGCCTCATCAAACCTGAACTTGAATGTCTTCAGGGATGAGGCTCCACCACCTCCCTGGGCAACCTGTCCCAGTGTTCTACCACCCTCATGGTAAAGAACTTCTTCCTAACATCCAGTCTAAATCTATCTTTCTCTAGTTTAAAACCACTGTCCCTTGTCCTATCACTACATGCCCTTGTAAGCAGTTCCTTTTTGGCTTTCTTGTAGGACCCCTTCAGGTACTGGAAGGCTGCTATAAGGTTTCCTTGGAGCCTTCTCTTCTCCAGGCTAAACAGCCCCAGCTCCCTCAGCCTGTCCTCACAGGAGAGGTGCTCCAGCCGTCTGATCATTTTTGAAGCCCTCCTCTGGACCCACTCCACCAGGTTCATATCCTTCCTGTGTTGAGGGCTCCAGAGCTGGACGCAGTGTTCCAGGGGAGGTCTGACCAGAGCAGAGTAGAGCATCAGAATCACCTCTCTCTATCTGCTGGCCACACTTCTTTTCCTGCAGCCCAGGATGTGATTGGCATTTTGGATTGCAAGTGCACATTGTTGGCTCATGTCCAGCTTCTTGTCCACCAGCACCCCCAAGTCCTTCTCTGCAGGGCTGCTCTCTGTCACCTCCTCCCCCAGCCTGGATTGATAGTGGGGATTGTTCCAGCCCAGGTGCAGGACCCTGCACTTGCTCTTGTTG
>JANHFX010014843.1:0-30534 GCA_027560015.1 Chloroceryle amazona | reverse complement strand
CTGTGGGGGGTGTTTGTAAACCGTCCTTCCTCACCTCGGCCGTTCCTCCCCCCCCCCCCCTTCTCGGTGGCTGGTGGGTTGGAGGAGGGCCACGCGGCAGAGGCTTTCCTGGCACAGGACCCAGCCGCTGCCATCTGCACCCTCCTGACCACGTGCTGTGCTGAAGCCATGTGCAGGGCCGGCCTCCAAAGACGCCGACTGTTCGCTAGGCCAGGTTTGCAGAGGCCTGATCTTTGGTTTCAAGGGCACCGTGCGTGCGTGCGCGCTGGTTCTTTGAAGTTCTGTGTTTGCATGTGGACCGTGTGCCTATGCACTCGGACGTGTACCGGCTTTACCCACCGAATCTGGGCGAGTGGGAAGGAAAAAAAAAAAAGAGTTCTTTAGAAGAGTCTTTCCCTTCTCCAGATCTCGATGTTCCCACAGGACAGAGTGGAGGAGCAGGGACAAAAGAAGTTCTAGAGGGAAGATACACTCTGTTTAAACAAAGCGTGTTCAGCGCGTTTTCTTGTAGTATGGTGAGACCACTCCAGGAATGGCAAGAGAATAAGGAAGAAAAAGCAGCCAAAGCAAATGTTCTTTTGCAGTAGCACGTAAAGAGGAATGCCAGACACTCCGTTGACACTGATAAAAACGCAGTGTAAAGGAGATACAGTGCTTTAGTAAATGTTAATATTCGGTAGCAGTTGTGCTAAAAAAAAGAAATCGAGCCTGCGTATGGACTTGGGAAGAGGTATCTACCCTGCAATACCTCAGTGGGATGTGTTGTGCGGTCAGTGGCACAAATTAATGTTGTATAGTTAATTTTTCCAGAGGTGGATTTGGTATAAAAAGATTGAAGAAAGATTGCAGGCACTCAGAAGAAGAAAATTATTTCAGAGTCGGCCCTTGCTGCAAGGCCTAAAGATAGAACGACCAAGCCATAAAAGAGAAATTTCTAAACACTGGCATTGCTCTTCATCTTGGGCCTACCTCAGCAGAACAGGCAGTTGGTAAGTTAAGACTGCCTGGAATGACGCTCGGTGTTCGGGGCGCTACAACCTTCAAACAGCCTTCAAAGTACCTGCAGCCACATTTTGGGAAAATCAGCCTTTCACCCTCCGTGGCAGATTCTACCAGATAAGGCTGCAACTCGGAGTGCGTGATTTGCTAAGTTTGAAGCTTCCTCAGCTGTTAGCTAAAAAGAACAGCTACCCGGCCTCCCCTTTGGATATGGGGATGTTTAACCTGGGTTGTTGTGTTGGCAATGACAGGGATGAAAACAAGAGTAGTTCAAAGGTTGGAGACTTGCTAGGAGTCCAGTACTTTGATCTACTGTCGGTGTTGTTATGTTTCTTTTAGGAAGCACATCCAGAGCCTTTATTTAACACTGCTACGCACCACAGCTGGAGAATGGATCAGTAAATGAGAACCATGTTCGGGGAGTTTTACTTAGCTTAAAAAAAAAAAAGAAAAAGAAAAAGAAAAGCCGTGCTGAGTTCATCAGAATCGGGGCCCTTTTCAGCTCCCTACTGAAGTTGGGAATATTGCCTGGGGAAGGAGCACTCAGGAAGGCTGCCACTAGGCTGTGTATTTTTATTGTTATTTTTGGATGTCACGATATTCTTTACCTCTTGCTTTCCTCATGACTTCTTTGTTGGCTAGTGGAGATCACATGTGGCTTAAGCAGCATCTGGACTTTGCTTTGCTGTTGCTGGGTTGTGTTCTGTTTCCCCTTGCCAAAACGAACCTAGATGGACTGCAAATGCGTTGTGCTGCCTGGATGCTGTGAGGCCCAATCCAAAGTCCACTGGAAACACTGACACTTGCTTAAGTGGTTTCAGGGGCAAGTGCAGTATATCCTTTGCCTGAAGTACAGCCTGTGTCCTCTACTCTTAGAGGAGGGTCTCCTAAGAAGAGACCACAAAATAATGCTTGCTTAGAAGATAAAATCTTGTCCAGTTGGCTTAACAAGGTGAAGGCTGTGGAAGTGGCTGCAGATGAGCGTGCATGTGTTTGCTCCAGAAAGAGAAGGTTATGCTGCAAGGTGAAGTTGAGGGGATTTCCTTCTAAGATCCCTCCTCTCTTGTCTGGCTAGTAGAAGCGGATTTGTTTGATTTGGTTTAGTTTTGAGAAATCCATTTTCACCAAAGGATGTCTTTGTGCTGTGGTAGGTTCAGGAGAAAAAGCAAAAAAAAAAAAAAAAGAAAAAAATTACCAGGGGTTGTTTGAAGTTAACACATAATTGAGCTTAATGAATGGGGCTTTGGCATGGCCGAGCAAGGCAGGGAGAGCTCAAAAGGAAGCAGGCCTCTTTTGGCCCAAGTTAAGACCAGTGTTGAAGGAGAACTGCAGCTCTATACAAGCATAACAATGAATAGCAACAAATATTGGAGCTTCAGCATTTCATTATGTTCCTCTGGTTATCAAAACATACCAGGCTCCTTTTATATTATTATTATTGCTATTATTATTGTTGTTGCTTTCCTCCTCTCGGATGGAGAAAGAAAGATCCCCCTTTGAAACAAGCGTGTTACAATTCTCCTATTCTCTGGCCTTTATAAAATTGGAAGTCTCAAGGTATGTGACCAGTTGGAACCTGTTGCATCTTGCAGCAAGTGATTTATGTTCGCAGTTTTGATTTGCCTCAATGAAAAGATTTTCATTCATAGCCCCCAGCTCTCCAGACGGATGGAATTGCTGCTCCATTTAAAAAGGAAAAGGGGTGACTCGCCTTGTTAGGAATTTTTTTTAAAGCGCTGCAGCGCCTATATGCCTGCTTTGTCCTCCCTTCAGGGTGGCTGGCATTCTTCTCTCTCCTCCCCCTCCTCTCTCTCTCTCTCTCTCTTTTTAACAACGCTGAAGTTGTTTATTCTTTTTGGATGAAGTCTCAGATAGGCTACTGGGGATGTGTGCTTCAATTGATGGGGCCCCCTACCCCATTGTGGCTGTGTCAGGTCTAATTCATCTCACCGAAGCCCCCTTGTTCCTGAGCGCTCAATAGCGCAAGATGAGGCGATGGAGGCTGACAATGATGCCACACTCTTCACTTGGGGGCATCCAATTACAGGCGAGAGGGGCCCCCTGATTAATATGCTGAAATTAGTGGCCTCTGCCACAAATAATTCCTTGTTGAGTTGCAACAAAAAGGCAGTCCATGCTGCTTGTCTGGAGTGGTTATAGGGACAGACACAAACTGGTCATTTAAACTTCATTATCACTTTTCCACCTTGGAAAGAATGAGGGTGTGACTATGAATTCATGTTCTTGTTTACTGCTTCATTTAAAAGAAGAACACAAATATTAATCCCAAACGTGCTCCCGTCAGGACAGACTCATTAAACTGACACATTTTGGTCATGTTCTGTTTGTGGAGCTCAGTAAATAGTGTCATGAACGCGCTGCCACCGTAGACCTCTGAGCAACCCAGTCTTGGTGGAATTCGCGCTTGCCTACCGAAATCCTTCGTTTCTGAAGTCTACCTGCAGTTGTCTAGCAGTATTTCAGTGAGGGGACTGGCTTTGGAATGTGGGTAGTGTCAATAAGCAGGCCAGACTACTTTGATTTTGGGGAACGGCAGAAGATTGCTAGAAGGTGGATGTACTTAGAGCTGCCTGCAAATAGGTGCATTAGGAAAAGGGGATGAACCCAGTTTATTTAAGCATGGTAACATAAAATGAGATGACTTTAGATCAAGCTTGCCTTTTTGCTGGCAGTGCATCACGAATGTTTGGCCCCAGTTCATCGTATCAGTTTAGTGTTGAAGGTTCATAGAATGCTGGGTGAAATGTCCCTTTGAAGGTGGGTATTGGTCAGGGCTGCGATGGAGTGTCGGAGGTATATGAATAGATTCGGAGAGAGGACTTGCAGAGAGTCCCAAAGTCTTTAGTTTCATTGGTAAAACATTTGCACAAAAGTTATTTTATCATAATAAAGGAGATGCATGATTTAATACTTCAACTGTTCCACTGAGCCCTCTAAGCTGTCCATTCCTTTGATTTCATTCAAGGGTTTGACAGATGTTTTATATTTTTTCAAGCCAGAGGAAGTTGTATTCTGATAAAAGCTGGAAGAATGTATCTCAGGTTCTTGTGTATAATGTGGCATTTCCCCTTTCTTCCTCATAAAAGTAGACGTTTACTTGTGCCACTTACTTCCTTTGTTTCCAATTCTCTTCCAAGGTGTACACTGCCACGGATCAAACGCATTCCTGTTGGGCAGAAAGAGTCTTAGCATTAAAGTGTGGATTATTCTTATTAAAAACAAAAACAAAACCCCAAACTCCAGCAAAACAAAACAAGACAAAAAAAAAAACCCCAACCAAAACCATGCTAAATGGCAGAGATAGCCCCTTAAGGAATCATGGGAGTGGCTTTGTGGAGAGACCTACAGCAATGCAGTCTGGAAGGGGGCCCAGCCTCTTGTCAGCATGGTGTCACATCAGAATGTAACTGATTGTCCGCCAATTCTTGGGACCCCCGTCACTTAGTTATGCCACATTTACATTAAATCCCTGTTGCCAGGATGGATGGCAGCCACTGACAAGAGACTAGGTTGAGACAAAGCATTTTTAAGATGAAACCTTAATTTAAATATGGATTATCTGCCTTCTGACAGGGTTAAGCAGTCTTTCTTCCTTTTTGCCGCTGTTGTTGTTCATTAAAGCTATATTCCTTTGAATGTCAGTGCAAAGGTTTCTGCTCTAAAGGGCCCAAGGACTCCTTATTATAGAGCACCTAGGATCCGACCGTGCAAAACACTTAAGAACGCGAACAGGTTTTCTCAGATGTGCCATTGACCCCAGTGGCATTATTCACATGAGCAAAGTATTTTAACATTTGGAGAATGGGGGCCCCGCTTACGATAAAAATACCTCAAAGTGATGAATGGCCTCCCAGGCTCAGTGCTAGGAAGGGCTACACACTCAAGTACAGTTGCTCATGTGGATAAGTGTTTACAGGTTCGGCCCCGTAACGTTTTAGAGCAGGAGGCAGCTTTCTGCTCACAATTTTCTTGACCTTTTTGGATGCAGCAGTTGGCAGCTGAAGCCATGCTGGTGGAAGAGCATATGTGTATGGACAGGCTTCTCCTAAAGCAATCATTTCAGTCTCTTTTTTTTTCTCTTTTTTTTTTCTCTCCTTTCTTCATACAGATATAAAATTTATTTCAAACCCACCTTCCATGATCGCAGCTGGCAGTGTGGTAGCGGCTGTGCAAGGCCTGCATCTGGGGAACACTAACACTTTCCTCTCCTATCAATGCCTCACACATTTCCTATCACAAGTTATCAAATGTGATCCGGTAAGTAACTCTTTTTCTCTCAGTTTTATGTCCTGCTGTAGAAGTTTAAGAATGAATGCCTGCTTACTGCATGGTGGTTTATCGGAGAGTAAATCGTGGTGAAAGTCAAACCTCAGAGTGGGTTTTTTGAATGTGTTCTCTTGTGTCCACCCCAGGTATTTAGCTGTCGTTATATCCGTTAATAATCTGTGATTCCACTGATGGGAAAGCCCCATCCAGCTGATGTTTGTAAGGGAGGTGTATCTGACAAAGGCAGCCCCGCGGCCCTGTAGGACATTGCTGAGGCTGTGTTTAGCTGTAGATAATTAAACCAGGAGTCTGCGTAAAACAAAACTTTTAACACAACTGAAAATAAGACAAGGAAACAGTTACTGAGACCTCTGTGGTATCTCTGACCTTATCTTTGACCATTCTCGAGGCCTTTTATTGTGCCAAGTGGTGTGAAAAAGCCCTTCTTAAAAGAGTTCTAATGATCTAATTTGGTTTATTACGTGCTAGAGCTGCACAGTAGCTGGTATTGAATTCCTTTTTGGAACAAATGCTCGTCCCACGACTTTCTGACAAGGTAGATGGTCCTCGCAGGACTCTCATTTGCCCTGCAGCTTCCAGGAGATGCACATCAGTAACTAGTGAGCAATAAACCTTTCATGAGTGAATGGGCCAGGAAGGGAGCCTACAAGGAAGACCTAAAGTCAATGATCCATGTCATAATGGTGTGTGAAGTTGGGGCAGAGTTGAGCTTTGTTTTGTAACAATGTGGAAGACCAATAAATAGATGCTTTAAAAAGGTTCTTGTGAGGTCTCCAAGCTCTGGACAATGAGTCAAATAAAGACAACTCTGTGGTTAGCGGCAGAATCTTTGAGATGCTGTTAAATTATTTTACATGTTTATAATTTAAATACTTAAGAGAACTGTACTAGTCCAGGCACTGAAAAACTCGGTTTTTATAACTGGGCTTTCTTGACAGGATTGAGTGATTTCTGGAAAGATGAATGCATCATAATGAATCATTCACAAAAGGTTATTTTACTTTTGATAGACTGTGAAACAATGACAAATATGATATCTTATTACTGGGATCACCTTAACAACGTCTCAGTATTGAGGATGTTCTTTTTGCCATTTATGCTACCGCAGCTAAAGTATCAATATGGATCTGGTGCTGAAATGCTGAATACTATAGGAACTTCAAACGCTGAAATAAAATGCTGCTCAGTTTGGGATGTAAATGCTTTTAGTCAGTTTGTGAACAGTGTAGATAGTTCAGGGTATGGTTGGCTACTATCCAGTGCAAGATACTCGAAGCAGGTACTGAGGAAAAATACTCGGCTTCCAATCTCTTCTGACAGTATCTGACTCAAACAGGAGTATTTAATCTTTCCTGATACAGAGCATTGAAATAGATTCTCTCACGTCCTGGTGAAAAGAGCATAGCCGTATGTGACTTGACTTAGTTGATGACAGAGCTCTCTCAAAAGAAAAGAAAGTTTTAGCAAGAAGGAGAATTCTTGCTTATTTCTTATTGTCCAGCGTCATTGCAAGGCCACAATCTGTGTGACCTGAACTTTAAGATAACAGCTTTTAAAGGAGGTAACTCTCCTCCAGCTTTCACTGCTAAATACATTTACTTGATAGAGCAGCTAGAGCTAGAAGTGAGGTTTCTGTACAGGGTGCTATGGAAAATAAGCATCATAAAATGACACTTAAGGTGTATATGTATACTGCTGTGTTTGCAGTGGAATGTGGGAACAGCATCTTCCACCACTATTGCTCGGAGCAGAGAAAACTCTTTGGTTTCATACGCGACTCCCCTGCAAAGAGAACTCCCCTAAGACGTGCCTGTGTAATCCATGGTATCAGATGTTCCTGTTACCTTCACTAGCACGTGTATGGAGTTTGTTACTCCACAGTGATGGTTCCCCTTGTCAGGCGGTGCAAAATAAATACGCTTTATATTGGATTGTCTTGAGATATGAAGAGCACGCATTATAACATGGCTGACGTTCTGCTCGGTTATCTATTAGCTAGAGCAGCTGGTCTGTTGGCTTTCAGGTTATGTAATTACACTTTTTTTACCTTTAGTCTCAAAGAAAGCTGAATCTAAAGTAAAATGAGTATCACCTGATTGGAATTCCTTTATGGTTCATGTTTACGTTGGTAGGAGTCCAACTTCCCATTTTGCCTTTGATCAGGGGTAATTAGAAGTCAGATAATCACAATTAGAAGTCTTGGGCTGTCTTCCATCATTCTATTCTTGACCCCATCATCCAAACGGATTGAATTTTACCTGACATTCATTTCCAGGCCAGAAATTTCCTAAACTAGATTAGATTGGGTTTCCATGCTGTCTGTTAGTACATTGGAATTTGTCTCCTGCCTGCCCCTTCTCAGAGGCACCTTCCAACATGTGCTTGTTATCCACAACGGGTCAGGCAGTGACAAAGGATTTTCAAGCAGTTTCTTTCTTGTTGTTGTTTGTTTCTTTGAGTATCTGACCCTGGAGTCTGATCATGTCTGCTGGGTGTGTTAAAGGTATTTGACCACATCAGTTAAGCTAGCAAGTCTTTTTTTTCTTCCCTTTTTTTTTTTTTTCACTGAGGAGCTTAATTAATCCAGGAAGGGTTTATGACCTTGAACAAACTGTGGGCATTGAAAATTTGGGTAGTGAAGCAGAAAAGTTGTTGGGAGAAGTTATCAGAGTAATGCACAAGTTTTGTATTTGCTTTTCAGTGTTGAGATGTACTGAGAATGAAAAAAAAAAAAGCTTTGGTGAGGTTGTTCACAGTGAATTTTAAGTTCTCAAGTTGTTTTTGCTAGCTCCAATACATCCATGCAGACAGATTATTTATCTATTAGATACCTGAATGAACAAAAATGCCTGACACATGAAAAAAATATTGTCCATTTAACTGTAGCTTAAGACATAGTCTGTTCAGAATAAATGGTAAAGATTATGCTTTGCAAAAATACAATTACAACATGCTGTACTCTGAGAAATCTCAGAGGAAAAAAAATCATTCTGTGGTCAAAAATTACCTTTGAATTACATAGTCCTATGTAATTATTCAGGACTGGACTCCAGAGGGAGAAGAACAGGTTTTTATAGAAATTCTTTTGAATGGTTTTGGTTTTCGGAGCTCAAACAGGCTAAATGCAACTGATTAGGATTGTAAAAGAAACCCCCACCGCAATAAACTCCCCCAAAAATCCACACCTCTTCCCTGAAAAAAGCCAACGGGGGTTCGTTTTGCTCTGCAAATAAATTGCCTTTCAGTCTGGAACCCCAAACATGCTACGTTGTTAAAACAGAATTATCCTCAAAAGGGCCTGTATTTGTAAAACCAGCAGATGCCCTGAACCTGTATCCACGTACCGCTCTTTTAACACCTCTGATTCCAAGTGTGACCGAGGTACGTGGTACAGGAGATGCAAGTACAGTCAGGATTGATCCGTCATCTCCTTGGGAAGGGGTGAAAGGACTTCATAGAGATCTTACTGTGAAGCCAGAGGTATGTAGGAGCCGAAGGCATGATGACTTTAGGATATGAGGCGTTCCTTTTTGTCATTTAAAACACTGTGTGTCTCTGTCAAGAGGAAATATTACACTAGGGTTTAAACCAGGAAAGGTCATAGGTTATGTGTTTTCAGTGAGCTGTAACTGATGGTCTGATCTGCTTAGAGGTAGGATTAACCTCCCTCTCTCTCAGAAAGGACTTGCAGAGAATTGTTTGCTTGGGTTTCTAATCTTATTTTACCCCAAATGCCATGTGCCCTTATTGGTGGCAGAGGAGATTCTCGTGGTAGTGGAATCAGTGAAAAGCTGGTAGATCACACAAGAAGCCTCTGAATGAAGGCAGAATTGAAACTGGGAAATAAAGAAAACAGCAGGCAGGTCACCCTCTCAGGAAAACAACATTCATTCTCAGTCATGCACATCCTAACACTTTTGACGGCAATTTATCATGGAAGACTGGGTTCACCGCAAGGGCTAACACATGTCATAGGTTAAATCAGAAAAGGCAATGCTGAAAGGAAACTTCAAAGTCCTTAATGCACAGAGTTAAATATGTTGGGAAAAAGCTTACGATGTTTGTTATAAAGATAGGAGTAAACAGCACGCTGGAGGGATGTGGGCAAAATGTCGCGCGATTGTTTTTGCCTTTTTGAGGCACCGTTTGTGGCTTTGCAATGGTTCTGAAGAACACAACCCCACCTTGCAGAAAGTTGAGCAGGTTGGGCTAACAGGCCTTCTCCAGTTCTAATTGCTGTGGACTGATAAGTAGAACTGGATGTTATCTACTCATGGTATGGTTTAATGCCTGGCAAAAGCTACCTTTTCTCACAGGAGAGCTGATCCTGCTTTGGTGCTTTACGCTTTTAATTCACACCAAAGTCTGTGCATGCGGTGAGGCCCCTGCACCCTCCCGAGCTCTCAGTAGGGTTGTGTGCACATTCAGCTCTCCCAAAAGGCTGTTGAAGCAAGAGAAAGAGATCTCACCCTGACTGAGACTTCAAGGTGAATGTGGTAGCAAACTGAAAAGCTTGGTAGCACTTTATAGCGCATGATTATGAAGAGGCTTAGCGGTGCTTCTGCAAGAGCTCTCCGTTTTAGGGCCATGTAGTCCCGTGTATTTCTCTTTTCAGATGCTTTCTGAGTTGGAAATCACTTGTCTCACCTGAACTGCCCACTGCTGGACACAGCAGCAGTTGACAGGCAACTCTGGGCATGTTTATCTAAGTCTAGTTATGGTACTTCTACCTAAGAACTACATAGTGTTGTAACTCAGCCCAGGAAAACCACTGTTTATGACCATCCCTTATAGTTGCCTCTACTGTCAAAAGTGTTTCTGTTAAAAGTAGAAAGCATGAACCAACTCTCGACTCCAGCCCAGTTTCAGGTCTTTGCACTGCCACTCGTTTAATTCTGATTGATTCTCACTGCTGTCCAGTCCAACTGTGCCTATTTTTTGGAGAGCTATAAAGCAGGGGTATAAAATCCCCATAGTGGGCTGGAACGAGATGATCTTTAAGGTCCCTTCCAACCCAACCCATTCTATGATTCTGTGACAGTGAGGTGAAAGTATGAATGGATTCCTACAGAACTTCTGAAGTGTTAACAGCACGGGCAGTGCAAGCTACAGCAGCTGACTATGTCAAGGTCCTGTCTGGGTTCCTTGCTGCACGTGTCATTTAGTGGAGCATCCAGCACCTTCGGCTGTAGATCTATGGGCTGGGAATAACAGCAAAGCAGCAGCCATGCTTTGTCCAGAGGACCGTGTATGGAGATGCTCACCATTGAATGGAAGATGGCAAGAGTTAGTTGCTGAAGTCTGGATCCGGGCTAGTGTCCTGCAGAAAATGGGGCAGTTCCTCCAATCCATTCACTGTTGAGCGTTTCTCCTGCTCTTCCCACACTCCTTTCAGTCTGCTGCTCTCCCAGATAACTCGATTATATTCCCCATGCTTTTTCAAGGAATGGTATTTGGTCTGTGATCTTCCTGCTTTTCTAAAGGACTCTGGGTCTTTTTCTCCTTCCATTGAATCTTCTCTAGGATTGTTTACGAGCCTGCCAAGAACAGATTGAATCCCTCCTTGAATCCAGTCTACGTCAGGCACAGCAGCACAACGTATCTTCAGAAACAAAGACTGTAGAGGATGAAGCAGACCTTTCCTGCACACCTACTGATGTGCGAGATGTGAACATTTAAGAGGACTTCTTCTAATGGGTTTGCTTGGCGAGAAAAGCAGACAAAGAAAGGGCATCTGAGAAGGAATCAGCATCAGGATCTCCCCCCCAGAAACCCTTTTCTCCAGGACATTTTTATACCAGAAGGGAAAACCAGTCTTGTTATATTTTTTCTTGCTCTGTCTCCCTTCCATCTGTGACTTCAAACAAACAAATAAACAAAAAAAATACCCCAAAAACTGTCTTAAAAAAAAGAAAAAAATAGTATTTGCATTACCCCCAGGGGTCTGTGCTACAAAAATAGAGGATTTTATACAATAATAATCAACTAGTTTTTATATTAAAGTGTTCTTGTCTGTATGTTGTAAAAATAGGCATTAACACACAAAATGTCTCCAGGGGAGGTATTAGATTTGATTTCTTACATATAAAACAAACCAACCAACCATTTTTAAAGTAGAAGAGGGTTTTTTCTTTTTTAGATAGTGAATGAAATACTCTTTTTTTTTTTTTTTTCCCCTTTAAAAAAGCATAGCTTTAACGCAGTTCTAGGCTTTTCTGTATCTTGCTTGCTTATGCATTTAGTCACTTTATAATTCATCTGTAAATGTTTATTTTATTTCCTTAGGATTTGGTTTTTTTATCCTCTTCACCTTATAAATGGTTAACGTAACCCATAAGTTAGTGTATGTTAGTATGCAGCATTATTATATGTTAATCTTTTTTTTTTTTGTGTGCCTGTGGATTGCCTGTGCATAAGGCATTTGTAGGGTTCCAGCTTAGCATTGTTGGGAAAGGCCAATGTACTACTCCTACGATACTCTATTATAAAGAGAAACCCAAATAGTGACGTAATATATTATATTTTTGTAATCTTCATATTTTTGTAGTTACCTGTGTAAAAATGCTGGTCTGACCCCACAGATATTCAGCCTAATTATGGTCAGGTTCAATCCACAGTTCAGTCTTTTTTTTTTTTTTTTGTTTGTTTGTAATATTCTAAAACCATTCCATTCAAAGCACTTTCAGTCCATTAGATATAGGAAATACATTCTTTTATTGTGTGGGAATTTTTTTTTTTTTTAATGGAATGGTTTGGAAATATATAAGAAGTGCTTGTTGGCAAACTTGGAATTGCAAAGCAAGTGCGTTTAACTATGGTGTTAGAGGAGAGGTGATTATTTTTTTTTGCAGAAGGTTGTGTTCCAGTGAGAGAAATTGCATTCACAAATTGCCAGGATATCTTCCTATCCTTTTCTATAGAAAAGTTGAAGTTTAGAATCCTTTGGTGCCAACTCATCTTTATAAATTAGGGGCCTTAAAGGTTCACATATAGGACACATAGTTTAAGGATTGTCGCTAGATGTTTTACAACTGAAGGTTTTTAAACACTAAAATATATAATTTATAGTTAAGGCTAAAAAGAATATTTATTGCAGAGGATGTTCGTAAGGCCAGTATGATTTGTAAAATAATGCAATCGCCCCTTTTTACAAACAAATCTTTCTACCCTTGATGTTGCAGTTTTAACACAGCTTATTAAAGAAAAAAAAAAAGGACACGCTTCAAAGAACAAACTCAAAACAAAGCAGACTATTTGGCCCCTTCCTATACATTTTCAAAAGCAGTCTAACCATGAAAAGAACGCCATAGTTAATAGATATGAAAATTGGAGTACTTGAAAGAAGTTCTTATTCCAGTATATGCCCCATTTTTATGATTTTTTTTTTTTATTTAGCTACAAATAGAAAATTTGCACATCTTGGCTATGTATCTTTTTATTATTATTTTAGAAAGTAGCTGAAGGGACGTGGACATAGCTGTTGAAGTTGATGCTCGAGGAGAATGTGATGGTGAAATGTATGTGAGAAAAACTGCCGCTAAGGTGTTGATTGTAAAAAAAAAAAACCCAACAGAACGACGACAACAAGAAAACAAAACATAAAAAAAAGTCAAAAAAAAGGAAAAAATTAAAATGGAAAAAAAAAGAAAAGAAAAAGAGAAAAAGAAAAGGAGTGGATGCTCCATTTTTATTGAGCTGCTATGGATAAATTCCCAGCATGGATTGAAAAAAAAAAATTAACATTGCTTTTCTGTATCTTTGTCATTGTGTTTTGCTGCTATTTTGTGGATCAGTTTTTTTTTTTGGTATACAATGTCATATACTGCCATGTTATAGGTTTTAATTTTCTCATAGAAAATTATATTATTGACATCATTTTTTTTTGTAGATTTTTTTTTTTTTATGTGATCAATTTTTACTTAATGTGATTACTGCTCTATTCCAAAAAGGTTCCTGTTTCACAATACCTCATACTTCAGTTAACCATGTCTAGACCAGGTTTTAATGTTCGTACAGTGCCTCATAGTTCTACTGCAAACGGAAATGCATCGAACGCTGTTCTGAATGGGTCTCGCGATTTGCAACTAGGTTGCGTTAATTTAAAACCAGCAGACATTTCAGAAGATCAAGTAATGTCAGGTTTTGGGTTGTTTGTTGTTTTTTTTTTTTTTTTTTGGGTTTCTTTTTTTTTTGTTGGTGTTGTTATGCATTTTATAAAGCTGGATTCTTTGTCTGATCTGGGGTTTATTATCATAGTAGTTTTAAGCTGTGTTATTAGCCACATTTGATATATGAAAGGTGCATTATAATATAACTCTTGTATGCCACTTGATGTGGTTTCCCCTCAGCTGGGACACGTCGTTTGGTATGATAGGTTATCTTCTGGAACTCTAAGTATTTTGTGTGTTTAATCTGTTATAATATACTAGGGTGGTTCTTTTTTTGTTTTATTTTGTTTTATTATTATTTTTTTTTTAATTATAGCATAATGCTAATTTAAAAAGCCTGTAAATCTCATAAATAAGCCAGCTAACAGAGTTGTATGCTGAAGAATAATCTAGCTGTTGCCTGTATGCTGCTAAACCAAAACAGAATTAGAACTCATTTTGAGGCAAATGCAGTTAAGATCCTACAGAGTGCATAAATCAAAGCATTGCAATGCTCCTAGCAGTCGCAGGACCCAGGAGGACTGGATACATTCTGTCCAAATTTCAGGAACATTTCTTACTGCTTACCTCATAAAACACTTCTGTTTGTGGCATCTCTGTGTCTCTGAACCAAACTCTTGAGTTTAGTGCTTGTTGGTTGTATTGTGTTACGCCGAGCGGCGGTGTGTACTGCAAATCCCTTTCATGTTGTATGTACTAAAAGGCCAAATCCAGATAAAAGTGGGTTCACGTGCCAACAGAGATGCTTTATTTGTCACATTATTATAACAATCTGTAGTAAGCAAGCAATTCAGATTTGTACATTTTTAATTTGGCCGCATTGGCATAACGGGTCTGAAATGCACATTTTCACCAACAGACCTGAAAAAGACAATTTTCCAGAAAAAAAAAAAAAGAAAAAAAAAAAGAAAAAAACCACAAACAAAAACTAAAGTCTAGAAATAAAATTGGTAAAACCCAATGTCTGCTTGTTGTCTTTTTTTTTTTTTTTTTTTAAAACTGCCTTCACAAATGCTGAATGGTAGCAACTATCTGATGCAGTGAGTAAACCACGTGCTGTTTTCTGGTTTTGACTCTGTGCTTTAATAGTCGCGATGCTGAAAACCCTCTGTCGTTATTTTAGGAAAGCGTAGGCGTTTTTAGCAATGGGTAGGTGACTGCCTGTCACAGTAACATGTATTTTGAAAGAAGCAAAATTTTTTTTAATTATTTTATTTTTTTTTTTTTGCTAAAGGCTTTCTTTTAAACTTCTAAGGTAATTACTCGAAGTAAAATACCATTTGGTGGTTCTTGTCAATAAAAGGTAAAATAAAGCAGGAGTTGGATG
Source organism: Chloroceryle amazona (assembly GCA_027560015.1). NCBI lineage: Eukaryota > Metazoa > Chordata > Aves > Coraciiformes > Cerylidae > Chloroceryle > Chloroceryle amazona. The sequence goes on along the minus strand of JANHFX010014843.1, from coordinate 15,732 downwards.
GTATGGAATGCTTGTTTGTATTTATTTTATCAGTGTAAGGTTTTGTGTCCTACAATATCTTTACAGAAGACAGTTTGTGGTGAAAGCAGGAAGGTTGAGCTGCCTTTGTTTCCGGCCCTTCCCCTCCCTCATACGCAGTTTTGCATCTCCTTTTATCACTAAGAAGCAATAAACCTGAAAAACGTTAACTGCCTACTAAAAATATGTAAAAAAAACCCCAGGACCTAGGACAGAAATTATGTTTATAATTAAAATGAGAAAAAATTAGGCCCCGTGTCCCAGATGACATTCCAAAATCTCTCTGAAAAGTAGGGATGCACATTATCAATTACTACCAGAGCTGAGCACAGCAGGAACATCCACACAGTGGTGATGATCAAGCTTCTAACCTACACATCTAACTATTTGCCTTACGAAAATATTTCCACCAAAAAAGCCCCAAAACAAATCAGTCTACAAAACATCAAGTGCTTGTCTCTCCTGTCATAAGTTAGAAATCTTGGTTATCTGCCTCCTGAGCTTCCCATCGACTAAACTCCATGTTACAAGTGCCTGGATGCACAAAGTACAGCAAAGGAAACGAAAACTGCAACTCCTGAGGTAACACCCATCATGTTAATCATAGTCTAGTGCAAAGTCAGTCTGTCTTAGGGAAGTTACCAATACATGGGAAACCATCTGCAGCAGCAGAACCTCAGCTGACCCTGTATGAATTAGTCAGTTTTCCAGTCATTTCAAACAGAAACCTGAACCATGAGGGCTATTGCAAAAGGCACAGATCGTGTAGGTAAAGTAATACCAGTACACAGCGTGACCTGTCATATTTTCCATTTGAAATGGGGAGCTGCTCAGTATGGTCAAGTTACACTGGTACCGAGGAAGATTTGTACAGCAGGGAAAGATCTGAATGAGATTCGTGATGACTTCATTAAGCCAAAGCTTAAATTGGACTTGGTCAAAACTGACTCATTTTTTTTTTCCCCACACAGAACTTTTCTCATTTTTTTCCTGCAAAATTTTAGCATATTTTACAGGAAAAAAAAATGAAAGGTTTGCTTTTGTATCATTGATGGCTAACCCCCCTGTTTTGAAATGTTTGAAACAGAAGACATACTTAGGAACTCTTGATTTGAGGCAAAAAACATTTTGCTGTTAAAAAGAAAATACTGAGAAATGGAAACCTGCATTTTGTTGCACATGTTAAGTGAGTTCTGCCTTTCCTATCTCTGATAAACTCTACTAGACTGAAGTCTTCTGTGACTTAAGTAGGTTCAAGCCCACATCGCTCTGTTATTTACATTTTCCTTCTCTCAAACATCATCTCTAAATGCAGACTACTAAATTTGAATGTTGGGTGAACTATGCCAGTAGTACTCGCATTGTAAAGGGCAGAAAGACAAGAATGTAGCAAGAAAAACAATTTACTATAGGCTGTAAAAAATATGCCTGTTCAGCTAGGCTACACTGCAGCTTATTAAAGGGGAAAATACTGTATTTTCTTACACCAGATTGAGATGTGTACACAGAAAAACCTCCAAAAAACCTGACTTCCATTGCTGAATTCAGACTGATTGACAAGCTTGGACCTTTTATGAACACTTAAATTCACATCCTCTTTATTAAACAAGACCTGTTAAATACTAAAACTTAAGAATCCACTTACATTCCAGCATATCTGGCATTTTAAGTGATAGAAAATTGGCATTTAAGTGCTAGAAGATAGAGGAGAAAGTGAAGCTTGGAGCTATTATTTCAAAGGAGTCACAAGAATGACCCAGGCATGTGGGCTAGATACCCTAATAAAGATTCCTGGCAACATCATTGAAAAGCTACAATGGGACAAAAGCACTAAAGCTATAAATGGTGGCATTTTAATGAATTCCTGACAGCATCACTTTATGGGAAATGTATTTCTTCAGACAAACACAGTGTTTTTATGATCCCACAAATATAATGGTAATTGCATTGGCATGGCAAACATAGATTCCCATCTGGCTTTTGACTGAGTTCCACACAATATTCTAATCAAACGATGAGAAAAGGATCACAAATTAGACAACTGGATTGCACCAGTAATGTGAGACCTGCCTGCCAGATTTCTGATTTTGTTCTTTAGAGTCACAGATTACAAATTTAGGAGCAAGGAAGAAGTGACCCTTTTGTTTCTTTCTTTAATGCAACAGATATTTAAAAGGGAAAACAGAAACAGTTTCTTGATGATCCCATTAGCATCTGCACAGCCCTGCTTAGATCTGTCCTTCCTTTTGCCTGTGTGGAGACCATGTATTAAAAAGTCTTATATTAGGGAAGTCACCAAGTATTCAGAGCCATCCTTCTCCTGAAGGCTTTTACCTGAAGAGGTAAGGCTGCATGCTCACAGCAATGAAGAACAGGACACACAGGCAGCATCTCTGCTCTGCGTGGGCCCTGCCGATGCAGGAGCATCACCCATAACGTGTGGGTAATGGATCTGCTCCTGGGGGACGTGTCACCACTGCTACTGAACTCCTGGAGCTGGTTTTAATGTGGTCTTCAGAGCATCGATTCCTTCACAGAGCAGCCCCGAGGTTTGGGGAGCAGACTGTACACAGATGAATGGGAGAACAGTTTTACTTGTCTCAAGTTGCCTTTCTAGGCACATGAGGCTGTGTTTGGTGGCCACTAGAGGTCTTCCCTCATATACAGTAGGAAAAAAACAAGCATATGTGTGGATTTCAACTCCTTTTAATTATGGCTTATGTTACTTTTCTTATTTATCATAATATCCCTGAAGAAATCCAACCATTAGTGTTTATTTCAGATAAAAAAAACCCACATCATGATCCATCTCAAAATCAGAACACCAGTCTGTCTACTCACTTGAAGATTGTGGCGGAAAATTATAGTCCAAACATATTCAAAACATATGCTAATGGGCATTCACAGTACAGTCTTCCCTGCTAACAGGTCTGTCAAGGGGTGAAGCCTACCTGAAAGCCAGACTGCCCAGTCAAATGAGGCCTTGACTACATCTGCTCATCTCTGACTAATCTGGCATGAACTGGAAAACAAAGAAGCAAAGTAAGATCTTATTAGGCAACTGTTGCTAAATTCACACTCATATTTGGGGTGGGGGACCAGAGGGTGGTAGGAACCTCCTCAGCACCAGTAGCTGGCCACAGGTATGGAAAAAGTCACAGAGAATGGCCCGGGACTGCTCGTGCTGACAAGGAGGTAAAGCAGCAACTGGCTAAGAGGGGAACCCCTCAGGGTTGGAGGCAGCTCCAGGCACAGATATCTGAAAGCTGAACCAAAGGAGAAACTGCCACATGTACAGGCCAAGCTCCAAGCCAGGAACTGATGTGCCTGTGGACTGGCAGGAGCCCTCTTCTCCTGGGTCCATGTGGTGAAGGTCTAGGGCTTTGATTTGTGCATGTAGTGTGTGTACCACAGAATGGAAACTCCTATCCACTCCCCATTCCCAACCTGCTGAGTAAAGAAGTTCTAGATGATAGGCTGCTGAGTGCTGTGGCTTTCTTATTCATCCACCCCACCTGCCTGCTCTGTGACACTTGTCTATCTTCATCCACCCCCAAGCTTCATTGCATGAAGTGCCTGGTCTCCTGTGGCAACTCACATGTTACTCACCCTAAGGATGTTCCTTCCAACATCAGCACCAGTCTTCAAGGAGCTGGGCTGAGATGAGCAAACCATTTATCAAGGACCAGTATGCCACCACTAGAGCATTACAACCCACTTGAGCCAGCACCGAACGAGTGACCTCGTGTCCTAAGTCACTACTCTGATGGCAAACTGTCTGAAACGGACAATTAAGCTTTTTGATGTTTTATTTTGCCTTTTATTAGATTTTATCACTATAGATTGCTTGAATACAGGGTATTACTTTTGAACAGCTTTTTTTGCTCCTTGAACACCCACAGACACGAGCTTTTTACTGGCACTTTAAATATGAGAACCAGATCTTCAGCAAATGTACCCTGTTAAATATAGCTATGTTCTTTTTAAATGCACAGCTGTAACACCTTCTCAAGACTTCAAGAAAGCATCAGCAATTACTTACTCAACAGCAAACATTATTTCTTATAAACATACACCTTTTTTCCATGGTTTTGACTCAGTATTGCTGTAGCTGTTCCAGTCATTCACTACGACCACTTTGGTCCATTCAAACAATACATTTATCAGCCACTTCTTAATTCAGGTTTCTCCTCTCCTGGAGACCCTTGGACCACAAAGGATCAGAAAGGTTCTCCTGTGTAAGAGAACTTAAAAGAAGAGCAAGACATACAACTCTAACAAGCCAGATTCTCGATGGGTGGTTTTAACAACATACCTATGATCGTGGACACAAAATGATGCTGTAAGCCCATGTGGCTTCAGGTTTACAGTGCACTTGACTAACTGCATCACAACCGTGGTCTCCTTAAGAAGGAACCACACTGCAGACACAACCTCTAGGGCTGTGTAAAGGTGACTGACTATTATATCAATTCTCAGTTTCAATTAGTAGTTTGTTTTTCACTTATATTTTGCAAACTGTCAATTGCTTATTAGCAAAGACTTTTGTATGTGTGTTTTTTTAAAGGAGGTGAATGGGGTCTTGAAAATTCAATGTCTGCACATACACTGAAAAAAAAAGAAAGGGGGAAAAAAAAAAAGCCAGTTTAGAGAACAATGTAGGCATGTGTTTTTAAACTACTGTTCGCGCAGTCTGGTCAGGACTGTGTGACACAGTATACAGTGTTTTGTCATCCAAGGAATGTCTTTGATCAAGAGTTTATGCAAGAAGGAAAAAAAAAGCCATGAAATCCTAATCCGTTCCCACAGTCCAGTAAACGTGAGCTGGACAAACAGCGGACAATAGCAGTAAAGCTTGCTGCTGAACAATAGCTGCAACTAAAAAAATTAAAGGGTTGCTGACTCACAGTTCCTACTATCAAGAAAGATTCCATGCGGTGTTGAATATTCCCCAGAATCCCGAAGATGCCGAAGGTTAAAAACTGTAATTACTCTTGCACTGGGATAAAGCAGCAAAATATGCTACTGAACAATCAGAAATGAAAGACAGTGACAAATACTGGTGTTGATTCTGTCTAGTGCAGAGTCAGGATGCAGAGACTGAACAATCGCTCTTCTTTCTGCCTAAACACTTTGCTAAAACAAACCCCATGATTTTATTACGAGCAAATATCGGTCAGGTTCTTTCAGTCAGCACGGCACTATTTCACATGCTTATCCATATAAATTCTGCACAACTACAATCCAAGCTTTTTAATTCTTCCAGACAAAAGCTCTATATTATTTTACACGGCAATCTGCTGCGGGCAGTTTTGCCAGGCCAAAACCAGATCCACAGAATGCCACAACATGAGCCAATTATATATGTGTATCAAAAATGACAGAACTAAAAAGATCCTACAATGAGCCACTTCAGAACCAACTGACCCTTACTACGGGTGATCTTTTTTTACCCGTTGTATATTTAACGAGAAGGAACGGGTACTACTTCATGTTAATAAAGATTTCCTAAGTTATCTATGGCTCAGATAAGCTTAGGCACTGTGTTTCCTTCTGTGTAGTATTACATGGTAAAGCTATACATGTGTTCGGGAGTTGCAACGTACTGAAAGAATCTTAGGATGAAAAATGCTGCAAGAATGTAATTGATACACTTATGGAATCACTCCTGGGGTTAAAGGAGGAATATTCACCGTGAGATATTCAAGTGAGCTACAATGAACTGTATAAGCATTGTTAAAACAGAGCTTATTTGGATATTTAACAGCCTTGTACATCAGCTAGATCAGGGCTTTGCTCTAACATAGGGATGCTCTTTCTTCTGCATTAAGCTGGCTTTGATTTTAGCCCAAGTATCACCTCACTGCACAGTGTAGCCTGGCCAACCCCAAACAATCCAAAGGCTCCAAGACCTCTTCATGTCTCTGCTAAAGAAATCATTACTTTCAAGTCTGAGTGCATGGGCTCATATACTTAGAGAACTGCTTTGAAAACAGCACACAAAGCTTTTTTAGTTTTATTAATGTCAACAGAGGCTGAGCTCAGTCTACAATTCCCAACACTGGGACACACTGGAGCGCTTCAAAACCAGCTTGCTCTAACTGGCCTTTATACCTTGATCCTAGACATCAAAACCTGCAACTGGAAACTTGCTGCAGAGCTCATTTCACACCTCCCAAACCTCCATTTTCTCTGGTGATACATACATTTCTGGGGTAATGTGTACTGTCATAACTTTATCCATTAAAAAAACAACTCTGGCAGACTGTAAAATGAGAATCTTCATGGTTACTTGCTAAACTATGAAAGCTGAAGTTTTAGTCTGTAATTAGATCAGAACCCGTTGCCATAAGGAGCTGCAAAGAGCAGTATTCCAAAGGCACCAACATTATAAAGAATTTTAACAGCCATAGAAATATTAAACCTTTTGTTTCTTCTCTAAGATGATCCGGGTGAGCTATAGTATCACACACAGATGCTCTATCTGTCTGATCCAGCTTTGTGGTAACCTCCTCTGGAGTGTCCTGAACAAACTCCCATCAGGAATAAAGACACTAATCCAGAAAGACTTCAGATAATTCTAATATTCCCACAGATTACAAACTATATCCTTAAGATCATCAGACACACCAGCACTTTGTCAAAATGTGTAGTGCTTCACGCTGCTAGCACTGCAGGAGTTAAGAAAGCAACTACCCTGCCAAGGAGTCTCAGCCTCATCTTGCTCACCCAAAAAAACTTCTTTCTCTCCAGAAAATGAATTTTTTTTAATATCATCAGCACTCCCTCTCCAATGTGCAACACAGATGAGTAATTACAGGACCCCCCAAAATGTTCTCCACCCAAGGAGAAGGCACCCGATTTTATTTGAGAATGAAACTAAGAAAAGAATCTGAAGATTCTTTAATCAGATCTTGAAAAAGGAAGCTGTATCTGATCAATTACACAGCTTTGGTAGTTTGTGAGTAAATAAATAAATAGTAGATCGTGGTCTCTAGTTGCATGATTTTTATAAAGAAAAGATTATGGTTTTAATGCTCTTTCCTTGCAATACCTTAATGTGGAGGTAGGTATTAAAACTCAACATTCAAAAAGGGCTGAAAAAGGGCTGTAGACACACACAGAACAAAAAGATGTCAACAGAACTGGATTTATGGATTTTAAACCTCAAAAATTCAGATTATTTGAACTCTTTCTGTGGGGTAAGTCATGGATATGAGAGGAGTATCACCTCTTACCCTAAAGCACTGTGGAGTACTAGGGTGCAGGCAGACTTTGAACAGCTGGATCTTCCTTTGCTCCAAAACAGGAAGCTGTATTTACAGCCAACGTGTGAAATAAGCATTCTGAAATACATCATAGGGCTCAAAATCTCTCTTGCACCTCTTCCAAAACCCAAACCTATATATCTATAAACATTGGAACTGAGCTACTGAAAAATGTGAACTCCTCATTTTCTCTCAATGTAACCGAGCTATTTAAAGAGAAACCAGTCTTTATTTTTCCTCCTCTGAATGGCATGTAGCCACAAAGCTACCAACATGAGTTTGCACAGGTTCTGGGTGCCTATTAGAACACACTACTGCTCATCTATTTCATACCTGAATAGAAATGGGATTGAAAGTCACATAACCAACAAGGCAGCCGAAGTGGGAAGCCAGACTTTCATTACCCATCCACGTGTGAATTTTTTCATCCACACGTACCTCCTTTCAGAGAAACCTAACAGGATTTGAATGAGCCAAACGACTACTACAGGCATGACTTTTAAGCAGGCAATTGCATTACCTGATGGGTTTCTGATTTATTTCACCCATTTCAGTTATTACAGATGTTCATCCAAAGCTGAATGACAGTTTACAACAAACTGAAAGTCTGCTGCTTCATGAACATAGAATAAGTACTTTATTCATTAATTTTACTAAGAAACTTGAACAAACTCCACCCTATTTATTTTTTTTCCTGTACTGATGTAGTACAATGACACAGATAACCTACACAGTCAGGGTTACATGTTCTAGTGATGGCTGATTTGGTCTTAGCAGCTGATGATCCCATGACTACAAGACAGCACCGAACCTGCACATAATCCCACAGGGAATGAATTCACTGTAGTCAGTTTACCTTCCTCTGCTAATTCCTCAAAACTCACTACTTCTTGTAATTTTTCTTTCTAGGATATGTGATGAGTACAAGTCCTCTGGACTGCGGTGACTTCAGCATGCTAGTAGTAATTAGTTTTGTATCCACCTTTTAATGAAATTCTGTAATCCACACTTTCAGCTGAGAGATGATCACAAACAACACAAGATAGAACGTAGCCCAGGCAAGTCAGAAATTTTTAAGTTAAATGTTTCAAACATTCCTCCCTAACTACTAAGCAATAGCTAGAGGTGGTAAGTACGACGACAGATTTTGAAGTCGTAGCAACTTCAATAATTTTAGCATAAATTTGCCATCTCAACTGTTCTTAACAGATCAAGTACTGCAGAATTCCCAGCTTGTCTGACAATACAGCACAAAGCCACAACCTCCACGTCCTACTTTATTAATAACCAGTATTATTATCTACAAGGTTTGTGTTTTGCCCCCTGTATCTTTTCCACACAGTCTTTAAAGCAATGCTGAAGTTGCAGTGTCAAGGATTCAACACAGGAAATTTCTGAATGACCATGGTCCACAGAAGCTTTATTCAGCCTCTCTCAGCACAGATCTGCTGACAGGGTCTTTAACTACAGAGTTAAGCACTTGCTTCCATCCACCAGAGTCCTGACCATTCGAGACACAGGATGAGTGTGAAAGTACTGAAGCCATTCATAAAAATTTGCTGTAACTTGTACAGCTTTTTCTAGGAAGATGTTAACTAACAGGCATTGAAAGAAAAGAAATCCTACACTTACAACTCACAAAACTTCAGTGCTGTCTTTCAAAATCTTGATGGATTCCCCCCCAGTAGCATTCTAGTTGGCTTAAGCACATATTTTTACAGTTTGCTAACTGTAATGTTCCTCATTTTCTAGGTGACTGGTCTGAGAAACACGAGCAAAAATACAAACATGCAAAAAAGCAAAGTACTCAGCCACTCTTGACGTTGGCAAGAAGCACACGCTGAAGTATTTCAGTACTCAAAATGCAAAATTATTTGGAATGAGTCACATCAGACATCTCATATTGGTTAAGGCAAATCGATATTCTCGACATAACCTGGGCTTTAACCCCTTAGATGTAAATAAGGTATGAAAATACCCTTACAGTGCTGTGAAGACCCCACTGTCACAGCCCTGAACATCACAGAATGCCCCCCAACTCTCTGGCAGAAAGCAGTTTTAAATAATCAACGCTGAAGAAAATATACAACTACATATGCAAGGGAATTTTTAACTGTACCTCGTTTAATAAGACACCATCGGGCCTGTACAAGGCATGAAACACAAGATATTCAGAAAAATACAGACTTGTGGAATAAGTGACTCCCAACAGTATATCCACACAGAGAGAGCTGAAATAAAGAGCTACCAGGCAACCCTAAACCTGGCAAATCCCAGTTTGAAATCCTGGTTGCTTCAATCTTTATAGTTAAATATGTATACTCATTTATTTCTTTATTCTGGCAAGATCATTTTGGTATAAATAAAATGTAAGCAATACAAGAAAATGAGACACCAAACCAAATAAAAGTCATTGACCACTCGAGCTGCAAACATCCTCCCTCTCCTTAAGCAGAACAAAAATCGTTTTGGTTTCGACACAATCTCTAGAGTAGCACTTTGCATGTAGCTTACAGATCATACATTGCTACTAATCAAATGCTCCACAGATACTCTGACCTCTTGTATCCCTTCCCTTGCTTTTATATACACTTCTTGGAATCTTTGTGCTGCATTTTATAACGTGAAGACTTAAGACCTCCAGCATTGACTTCTCTTTGTACTATCACTCAGAAGACAACCAAAACTGCCTCTTTTAGACCAAGATCCAAGGGATCCAAGGGGAGTTTATTTAAAGCATAATTCATGGATTTCAAGAAAAAAATATTTTGAGTTGATGTCAACAGATGAATATCGAGTACCTTTCATTCATTTGAAGTAAATGGGTAAAATACTTTGATTTGCAAAACTAAGCTGGTTTGTGGATGCAATAACAACATTGTCAAATGTAGATTTCTCTGAAGTGATTATAAAGTCAAATTAGTTTTATTTTCTCTAGTACATGATCTTTTTGTTTAGTGCCTATTTACTGAGATTACAGGATATGCTACTTAATTTTACTTCTCTTTTCAGGTACTTGCAGCCTGGTGCTTGTTCTCATTCCCAGTGGTTTAGCTGCATTAACAATTAAACACTGTACTCAAACCCCCCTAAATGGAGCTGTGTCTGGCATACATATATTCTGTACTCTCTATTTTAACAACTTCAATCTGCATAAATATTTGTGGACTATCTATTTCTCAGCCAACACGATGCCCTCCTCCACTAGATGGCCCTGACACTCGGTGTGTACCAAAGCTGTCTGAACACCCACGCGTGTAAGGGAATTAAACAAACCAAGTCCACCAGCATGGAGTTCTTAAGCCTCTCTAGTCAGATTGCAAATAGTATGCAAAGACATCTAGCAGCCCAACCTAAACCACTTTTCAGGTAAAGGAACTGACTCTGTTTCCCTTTAACAGAGTTGAATCCAGTTAGCTGACAGTATCCATTTATTTTGGGGTTTTTTTTTGAATAGGTGTATTTTCAAGACTGGAAAATAAAAAGCTATTCTTCAATGAAAGATTGTAGTAAATACTACTATCAGTATCACAACTCTTCTGGTAGTCACCTTTCTCTCAATGATCACCTAACTTGCTAGCTTGACAGCTTCTGGGGTTTGGGTTTGTTTTTTTTCATTCTGCAGAACCCATGGAACTGGCAAAATTCATGTTTTGAATTGCATCTACTTTATGAGCAGTATTAATCTTTCTCCTTTGCATTCTGACTTTGTTTGTCATTCTACTCTATGGACAAGAATGTTTCCTCCTGCAAAGTCTGCAGGTAACTTATTTGTATTTTACTTCACCTACAGTATCTACACATCGTGTAGACTGAATGATCTGCACACACAGATTTTCAAGTAACACACACCCTTTAAATAAGGAAACCTTGCAAATGCATGCTTTCCTTTTGAGGAATGAATCTACCAGTGCAAGGCTAGTGAGGAATTAAAGCAAGTATTTCTATTTAACAGGTTTAAACACTGGTGTCTCATCCATCCTAAATAAAACCTGGAGATAATAGATGGTGACACATGAGAAATACTATTGCAAGTTCAATGGTTTTCCCTTTCCCATCTAATATTTAGCACTTCTTCACTATTTTTTTTTGTTTAAAATGAGAGTAGATAAACACTTTTTCAGTTATCTGTTCACTTAATGTTTCTTCTTTAGTCATCCATGTTTATCTTCATCTGTTACATTCAAAATGTTAGTGAAGATCTTTCAGAACTGATTCTAAAATCAGACTGAATATTTAGCACTGAACAAACCTAAAAAAGAATACACAAAAGTGTTTCAAAGCATCCATTTTCCAAGAAGAATGTTCAACAAAACTCCCAATTCCTGTTCCTGTTCTTGTGGTGCCACTTGGAATTGACTGCCACATAATATTTTTCATTTAAAGAATATTTTATTTTGCCTTTGCTCTCTGTTGGAGAATTTTCAACTTAAGTACTTCACTTAATTCACTTCAAGTATTTTTACTCTGAGTGGAAAGGAGAACCAGAACTGCTCTGCACAAATAGTGTGGTTTTGAGTGGGTTTAGAGACTAAATATTTTCAGAAATGAATACTCTTTTTGTGCTAAAATAACAACTTAATCCTACAAACCTGTTTAAATTTTCCTCTGATTTTTTCCAGATCTTCTTGCAGCTTATCATAAGTGGGGTCTTCATAGGGGAATTTCTGAATCATCCCTATTAGTGAATCCAGAGCCCTTGTCTTTTTGCTACAAACAAACAAATGAATAATATATACATTAAAAAAAAAATCAAGCCAGAAAAATCAAACCAGAAAAGTAAAGAGGCTACAACAGAAGTTTTTTTTCCATCCATCAGTATGAAAGTTATAGCAATCAGTCTCCCTTTTAACCTACCTGCCAAAAGTTGAGAACTATTCAAGGATCTTCAGAAATATTGACTGAGCAAAATTAGGAAATGCAACAAAAAAAAGCTCACCAGAACACATATCAAGAGGGCTGACAGGATGGTGGCAATTCTGCCAGGTAAATTAATCACAGCTGGACAGGAAAAAAAAATACAAGTCACAGAAAAAAGTATTCTGGAAGGGACAGCTGGAGGTCATCTAGTCCATCTTCTGAGCTAGAGAAGGTTGCTCAGGGCCATCTCCAACCACATTTTGAAAATCTACAAAGGCAGAGCTTCTAGAGTCACTCTGGACAACTTGTCCCAGGTCTTAGCTGCCTGCACTGGAAAGGACCTTCTCCTTATGCCCCATTAGAGCGTAACTTGTTTCAAATTGTTATCTAGAACTTCCCCTTACATGGTACAACTATGTATCTCCCGTGTCTTCTCCGGGCTAAAGAAACCAAATTCCTTTTTCCTCTTTCCAGTATCAGGTGGTCCAGCACCTGACACCATCCCCAGCAGCCTGGGCTGCTCAACTTTTTTTTAATTTTTCTTTTCAGTTTTTCTTTTGTACTGAGGAACAGGCAAAACTGGCCACCATAATTTGAAACACTAGTGAAGAAACAGTAATATATATTTTTTTTTTTAACCTCACCTGTTCTTTTCATCTGTGCATTTCTGGAGCAGACACTGCCACGTCAGTGCAAACCCAAGGTAGCAGCCAATCTGTGAATTTATAAGAATGTCATGAGGGAAAACTGAAAAAAATACAGATAGTCTATGTAGTCAAACTAAAATAAAGCACTATGTAGTAGCCAGTTCTTCAGGAAACAAATCACTGGATATACAAATGTGTTTCTACGCTGGGAAGTTCAGTAAATTAAGGCAGGATAACAGGGCTATCTGTGTTAAAAAAAGGGTCAGAAAACTTCCTGTAAGAATCCATTTAGCATCAGAGGTCAAAAGATTTTAAATGCAGCATATAAAAATAAAAGCAATTCTGCAAAACATCACCCATACTTTATATGCTTTGAACTCCCAAATTGATTTGAAGTGTGTTAGTAGGGAGACAACAGTTAGAAAACAACCATTTGAGGATGCTTTGGTCACACCCATTTTTGCAGCACTGTCAGTTTAAGCAGCTCATGCACAGCCCTACAAAAAGGTGCAGCAGCCTGACTGAGGGAGGTACCAAGTGAACCAAAAAGAAAAAACACACTTTTCTTTCTTAGTTATTAATACACAAACAATTTCACCAGCCTGACTGCAGAGGGTAGCATCGAATCAGAAGGAAGCAGAAGGAGCTGACTAAGCCAACCTTGCTGGACACCAAATGAAACAGGAACATAAATAACTTCAATGCACCAACTGGTTAAGTCAGAGTCCCTTTCAAAAGTGACTTAGTATTCACAACACAGATACCCGAGACAAGACAGCTGGCTTTGAGAAATCAAATCCAAAATTACAGCCTATTCTCACTTCCATCCATCCATCTTCACGTGCATACACCTGCCACTAAGCTTAGAAACCACTGTTGGACTTGCAAGTTCCTGTGGCCTGCAAATCACTTTGGAGTGGGAGCATTTGGTAGTTCCAGTTAAAAGTACACAGGGGACATTCTCTTTAAGGCCCAAACACAGGTTTGGGACTTAACATCCCATTAAGTGCTCAAGTATATTTGAAGTGAAGCTTCCAGTTAATGTTTTTGGTGACAGAAATTTAATCTTTTGTTTCATTGTTAGATATATATGTAGCTCATCCCTGTCCATCCCTGTATCACACCCAAACACAGACAAAGATTTGATGATAACCATCCTTTCAGACTCTGACAGTTTAACTTTTTCACTTCAAAATGGATTAATGCCATTGCTACTGTTCTTTCTGGAAGTAATTAACTTTCTGAAGCCTGAAAAGATCAAAAGGGCAAATGGCCAAATTACCCAAAGGTCTTCAATAGATCAAAGAGATTTAGATTTGTGGTGCTGTACCTGAATTAAGGACTGCTGTGAATCCTGTAGTATAGTGCCCCACCAGAGCTGAAAAAATCCATTTTGGGTCCAAAAATACTGTAACCACATTGTACAGCACCAAACCCACTCCATGTTACACTAAACTTTGCCTGGAGATATGAGGCAAGTTAAGGTACCTCCCCACCACTTAGTTCTTTCATTTCTAGGAAGGTTTGTTGATTCAAGTGTGCCCATGCAGAGCTGATTCCATCTGCTAAAGACCAACCTCAACCAACAAACTCTCCCAGTATTAAAAAAAAACAAGAGTGCAACAGAGACACACAAAATTGGCCCTTTGTGGTTCTCCACCCAAGGTGAATATTCCATGTTCTTCCCTAATGCTGAGCCACAGCAGATGGCACAGGGAGGCCTTTAGCCACAGTTTGGGATTACAAAAAAAAACATACAATCCATCATATTTTTTTCTGAGAAAGCTTGTTTGAATGTTTCTTTTTATCCTCGTTTTCAGAAAAAAAAAATAAATAAAATCCCATATCATCAATAAACTCAGAAAACACAGACCCAGCTCTTTAACTGTTCAAATCAAAACACCACCATTAAACGAGTTTTAGGGTCCTCCTGGACACGTACAACAGAGCAGGCCTCAGACCACCAATATATCAGGCTTTGCCCAAAAGCTTTTGTGTTACAGGGATTTTCTGACGATCAACACATCACAATTCTATAGCAGTTTCCCATTTACCTCAGACCCGATCTTGGCACCATGGAGCGATCCATGCCTCCTCCCCTCCACAACTCCAATGTGACTGCCTTCAGCATACCCCTCCTGATACCCCTCACCGTGAAACCTGTACGGACAGACGTGTAATTTTAAATCATTTCACATCAAACTCACGCTGCACACAAGTCACTGAAACAAAAAGCTGTATAACCTCCGAAATACAAGTATCTGTAATTAGAAATATCACAGCACATTGATTCAAATTAAGATGCAGTTACGTACACCATGATCTTTTCAAGCAAGCTCACGATAATTTAGCAATCCTGCTCAGTACTTTCACCCAAATAACTACAAGCTCACAACTCCGGGGTCAAGTTTCCACACAGGGGAAGCGCCGCGATCGAGCAGGTCAGGCGCTCAGTAACACCAAAGCGAATTTCTGCCGCCCTTCTCTTTCACCGACCCTTCCCCAGGCTCGTTACCCGCCATTCACCCCTCACTTTTTCCTTCTCAGCTCCTACTGCCGGCTGTGGAACCCCAGACCAAAGCCCAGGCCCAGGCCCAGGCCCAGGCCCAAGCCAAGACGCAAGCCCAGGGCCCGGGTCCCTCCCTAGGTTACCCCCGGCTAGCGAGGCGTCCCCCTCTGGCCCCGCCTGCCCCGCGAGGTTCCCGGGTCTCGGCCAAGGCTCCCCCGCCAGCCTCACCTCTCCTCGGCCATCACGATCTCATCAAACATATCGCAGCTCGCAGACGCGGCCGCCATCGCGCCGGCGGCGGCGCGAGAGGGACACGCCCTCCCCCTGCCCGCTCGGCATGCCGGGAAACGACGGCGAGCCAGCGGGGCCGCCTCCCGCGCGCGGCCAGTGCGCATGCGCGAACGGCCCCGACCGCATCTGGCGCAGCGAG